>BJBW01001898.1:0-261070 GCA_004320125.1 Scolopax mira
GGCTGGATGGGGCTTTGAGCAACCTGGTCTGGTGGGAGGTGTCCCTGCCCAGGGCAGGGGGTTGGAACTGGATGCTCTTCACAGCCCCTTCCAACCCAAACCATTCCATGACACTTCTGGCATAAGAACCTGCAGGGGCCAAAACTGCTCTGGCACCCATATAAAATAAGTAATTATGAGTATTACCAAAATAGCTTCCTGTTAGCACAGTATATTAACACAAGCCAACAAGTACAGTACCTGGAGATCAGTGTTCTAGAACTCACACTCCTGTTTTAATTTTCAGCCTACCTGATCGCTGTAGTTGCTGTTGCATCATTGCTAGCTGCAAAGGTGTCCCAGAGCGTGGATTTAAGATGTGATGGCTGGCTGTTGGTAGCGGGTAAAAAGGTTGGCCAAGCATGGGAGCAGATATTCCCTGCAGGTGAGACAGGTCCACTCCAGGAGGAAGCATACCTGTTGAACAAGAGTGAGGAAACAGCTTCTTACCTAATAAGCTTAAAGAACTTGGAGCAAACCAAAAACATTTATACAAGGTTGGGATTCATTGCCTGGTTTTAAAGGTAAGTTTTGATGTAATAAACACTACCAGTACTGAGTTTCAATTTGTTCTGTTCCTAACACAGTCAATCTTACGAAAGACATGCATTGGCTTACGGGGGGGGAAAAAAAAAAGTATGGATTACCTGCTTGCAGTAGAGGGAGATGTTGCGGATGAACCCCCTGTGCCAGCATTCTCTGGACCAGTCCTGGATGCAGTTGATGAGCAGGTCGTACAATTGGTACATGGGGAACAAGGGGTACTTGATGAACAGGACGAAGAAAAGGGCCTCCTGGTACTGGGGAGGCCATTGTAGGAGTCTTTCTACCAGTTGACTTAGGCCTGTAGTCTTGCTCTTTGGTGCAACGATTTGCTTGGGTAAGAGGTGTGGAACATGCAGAGCGCTGCAGTGCAGGTAGTTTGGTACCTAAGGTGGGCAAAGTTTCTTGATCTGCATTCTCCACAGAACTAGACAGTAGGTTATCTGTAGCTAGAATTGAATACAGCTATTATAGTCCACAGATAGAGATTGCATCTAATGAAAAATAACTGGATTTGTTAGCTAGATTCCAGGACTAGCTGAACTTTAGTCATATGTATTTAATTGTAAGCATCCATCTTTCCTGGATGCTTTTGGCCAAATTATTTCAATACAGTAATGAGAGGGAATATGTTCCACAGAAACCCCTTGACAGCAAGCTTAATTTAGGTCAGAATTGGCAGTAACTCCACCTTTCATTCTTGTTTTTCCTTTCTTAGAAAATTTGAACTGGCAGCACAAATGAGTCAGTCCCACTGGAGACAGGAGGTACAAGGGATCCTCCCTAGACAAGATTATTATAATTGGGAGTTGGAGTTGTGCCAGAAACCTAGCCTGAAGTGTTTTCAGCTTAGATGTCTCTGAGGGTTAGCAGCAGCCTTTTATGTCTCATATCTGCTTAGCAAGATTTGGTACACTAAAGCACCTCAAGAAGCTACTTCCACAGACCATTTAGAGAAGGCTTAAAGTATATTAGAGTCACCTGCTACCAGATGAGGTAGCAGTAATAGTTGGAGTGCTAAAAGGAAAAAAGTCAACTGTGTAAGTAGGAACTATGAGCTATTTCTGCAGTTATCAGTACTGGAATACAATGTCATAGCCATTAGGCACAGTCTTATTGGGTCAGGCAATTAGTACTGAGCATTTCCTTTTGCTAGCCACTTACATCAGTGACAAAATGCTTCCTTGAATCTGCTTAATTGGTCTCAGCTTTGATTGTTCAGTTAAGGTGTCTCAGGAGGGCTATAGGTTGCTTGTATTCAATTACTAGTGCAGAGTGATATGGAAGCATTATTGTTAATACACTGGCTCACCACCACCAGTTGCAAAGAAACAGTTTTGGTTCAGGCATCAGGGTCACTGTTGCTCACTGTTGTAGATAAGGAAATAATTTTAAACCCAGCACTGCAGGAAGACTGCACTTGGAAGTGTATCCCCTCCATAGCTCTAACCTTTCCTCCTATTACAGGCTCATTTCTGCATCATCCTTATCTCCATAAATCAAGAATGTATGAAGTTAGCCTGGCATATTATGTGCTGAAGCTCTTTGATTCTATTCTAAATCTATTGTGTGTGTTATTTTAAAGCCATTACAATACCTTCATTTGGCCTCTGATTTTCATCTTTACCATCGCTGACTTTCATTTTCCCAGAAACTGGCTCATCTTTGCTTTTTTCTTTGCTCTCATACATCTTGCGAATCACCGAGGTAGGTGTAAAGGAAGGAGACAGCTGCAGAGAACACAGGAAGAAGCAATGCCTTACTCCGTGCTGGTTATCTTGGCCAAACTGTCTTAGCTGTGGGTGGACACCAATTCTAGCACATCCTTTCCATTTAAAACTCTTTTGAATTGGCCACTGAGCCCAGGATTTTACTTCACCTCAGTTTATAGCTTTATTCTATAGTTTAAGCACTTTCCTTTAGCTTTTGCAGAAGTCCAATACCTTTATTAAAGCAAAGTTAAATGTATCTTAACAGGCTTGAAACAAAATAGATGAGCTATACATTAGATTACAGCCATCTCCCCTTTGCTATTGGTCAGAACAGCACCTCAACAGGAGTTCCCACAGAGCTGCCTTATGTATATTAATTCAGGGCTGACAGATCTGCAGATAACCATTGCCTCATTTGTATTTTTCTCCTACTCAAAGTGCCATCTGTGGAAGCCACTCATTTGGTACACAAAAGTAATTATTGATTTAGCAGCTGATAGCCTGTGTTAGTCCTGAGCTGCAAGTACTTGACTGATTAATTGGAAAATTTAGATCAAAGCAATATTCCACATAGTGCTGAAGGCAACAGCTCAGCTTTGAGATTTTATTTATATTCAAAGCAACCCTGAAGCTCCTAGGTACCATTTCAACTTCTAGACTTACGACAGTCACTTCATACTTAAAGACCAGTCTTCTCTGAAGTGGCTAAGGGCTTTCAGCACTGGTATTCTGAAAACTTAAGTACCAAAATATGAGGGCCTGAGTTTTCAGTTATCTACCTTCAGTGTCAGAAGACCTTTCTGACAGGGTCAAGACAATATTAATGGTGCTGCTTCAGTTTTAGATGAGACAGTGGTCAGAAAGCTGTTTACCAAAGCTAAGACATTCAATTAAGTATTAAGTGTAATACATCCTTGCATCATGTGGCCACTGATACAACATGACTATGATTAACTCCTCTATTGCCTCCCTTTCCCTGGTTCATTACAGTTACTGTAATCTAGTTGCTACAGACACTTTTACAGCTTTTCCTACAATAGTTATCCATTAGGTACTGACCATGCTAGTAATGGATGCTGCTGGGGCTGGAGAAGATGCATTTCCTCTGTGTCCTGGTGCAGGTGATTTAGTCACTCGCTGCTGCCTGTTAACAGACAGAAAGAGGCAGCTCTTGGCACAGCATGGAAGGCAGCATTGCCAAGAACCAATACAAGCTTCAGTCACTAGTACCAATATCTAGTGAACAAAAGCACATTAAAAATCAGTTAGCAGCGTATCCCTTAAATTTTGCAGTCAGGCACTCACCTGTTTCTGTAGCCATCTCTGCTTTTGTCCATCTGTGGTTTGCCAAAGCCATGCTGATAGAAGTTTGCGGCCTGGATGGCCAAGTCGTGTGGTAACACCAGTCCCTCCAGCGCAGCTTGCTGTATTTCCAAGGGACTCATCTGAAGTAGAGTTGTATAAAACAGACATGAATCACAGTTTGTATTTGGTTTGGGTTTTTTAAGGTACTGAAGATTTACTGCTATAGCCATTATCTTCACAAAACATCTGCCCAGTATTTGTTTTTTGACAGACAATAGAAGTTGAAAAAAAAAATCTTTTATTTAAGGTACTCTAAGACACAATTGCAGTGAGGTTTTGTGACTGTACTACATCAGACTTTGCATCCTCCCATTCACATGGATGAGCTTGATTAACTATAAACATCTGAATGCAGCAGATAGGTATGTGTTTCCACAGGTTACTTCTAAACCACACAATATAAAAAGATGAATACACATTAAGCAAAAAGCATCTAACCTGTGCAGCAACTGGACTCATGGGCTTCCTTACACCTGGAAATGGGTCACCAAGCAATTGCTGAGAGCCTTGTCCAAAACCTAAAGAACATTCAACAGTTGAATTTAAAAGGACTAGCAGTTTTTTTTTCAATATATACAACACACATCCCTAAGCTAAGCAATTCTACACAGGGTTAAGTATTTCTTGCGAAGACTCTCAGTTCATCCCTTAAGTCTCTTTCTTTTCACCAGGCTAGAGAGCTACAAGGAGGCTACAGGCAGTGGTTTGCTACACAAATGGCCTGAAAACTGGTTTTTATACAGTAGCTGAGCACACTACTCCACACCAGAATTTATTGTTAGGTCTGGTTGATCACACACATCTACATTTTTTGGAAATAAATTTAACATTAGAGACTAGGAAGTAAAAATGCATCTTGCACTCAAGAGACAGACACTGACCTAGCTGCCCACCAAGTGCCAGGAAGATTTTATTGTTCTATAAAGCAATCTTTAAAACAAGCTCAAGTAATAAAAAGGAAGAAACTGGTTTGCAACCAGCCTTACCAATGGGTGAAGATATTCTATGGCGCAGGTAGTCTGCGGAAGCAGCTCGAGTTGGAAACACAGATGGAATAGGGGGAGAAGGTGCTCTTTGTGTCAGCAAAGAGGCTGCAGGTTCCAAACCACCTATCAGGCCACTCAAGACATTTGATGAAGCAGGTCTGGTAATGGGTGGTCCAAGAAGTTCCTAAGAATAAGTAATGAATGTTCAGAACACAACCAATTTATACAAATGAGCTCATTTTACTAGACTACAGGCTACACTATTTACAGGAAGTTAGAGAGACAAGGTGGACTTGTGCAACTAGATAAATTAGTTCTGAGTTGCCCTTCGAATTAGGCACTCAGCCACACTTCTCATTTTCAAGTTGCTGTGCTATTTGCTATGCCTATAAGACAAATTTCTACATAAACTGAAATAGTGACTAGTTCTCTTTCCTCTATAGGGAATCATGTCTGACCACTGATCTCACGATTCCCTTAAATGTCTTATTTTCAATGATTTTTGTTTTCCTATTGGGGATGCCCTTTTAAGTACTTCCTCCCCCCAAACCCCCCGCCCAAGAAGTACCTGCAGAATATTCTTTGATAGAGGCTGGCCTGGCATCTCTGGCGGTGACATTAAGTGGCTCTCAAGGCTCTGTTAAGAGAAGGAATACATTATAAATTGATATGGATACAACAAGCATCAGGCTCATTAAGAGACAAGCCACATCTGTCTCAACAGAAATAATTCCACCTGTTCTGTTAGAACCATGGTTTACATACCAGCCAAATAAAAGTTCCATCAAAGTTTAAGGCCGATATGTCTCACAGATCTTCCCTAGCTAAGAAAATGCTTAGTGCTGGGCTGCACACAGGTATATCAGTGAGCCTTATTTGAGTTTGAGTAAGATACATATGAATTTGTGTAATTGTGTAAACTGGAGATAAAACACTGGGACAAGTAGCCAACTGAAACTATACATAAACTAAGAGTGTCCACATACCAGCAAAATTATTTAAGATACTCTTCTATGCATTAGAATTACATGTAAAGGGACAGCCAAAAATGAAAGCTTTGATTTAAGTGTGAAATCAGTCTGCAAATTCTTCACTGGACAATTTTTATATTCTTCACTAACTTTTAATGAAGTGGGATGAGGTTAAGAGTCCTTGGATATAGTTTGGCAGGAAAAACAGATGCTTTAGACTTGCTTAGAAGTATTTTATGATCCCAGAAGTAGTTACTGATGGTTCCTGAGTCAATCACACTATTTAAGCAGTTAATGGCAGGATGAAGTTTCATACTACAGTCTCTTCTGATCTATAGCTTATTAATATTAGTCTTCCAGCTAACAAGTATTCACTTTAGTTTTATCTTCATACAAGTAATTTTAAAATTCAAGTTTAAAATACTTAAATTGTGCACTGAGATACCTCTATTTAAACAAAAGTCACTCAACTTCAGATGTCAGCTGTACCCACACCACAAGCATTTTAACAGAGATGCCTTTTAATAGCAGCACAAAGGCAGCCATTAAACTAACACTAACATGCCTTCCATAAAGAGTGGACTGATGACATCTATTATATAGACAGTACCTTTTCTACAGATGTATTTGTTTTTATTAAATAAGGTTTAGACAGAACAAGTTCAAGAGCAAAAGAATCTTGGACAATAATCATAAATTCAGCCTTTTCATTATACAGGGTTTTTTTTTGTGTCAAGTATTTATAGTCTTCAACTCCAGAGACAAATCAATCAGACTAGATATCCACAGAGGCCCACTTTCAAGGTGGCAATTGTTAGACTTCTCACATAGCATTAGAGTTCTGGGACTTCCAGAAACTTAATATGACATCAACCCTGTGTACTCTGAACTTCAAAAGAGCCCCACTTGCAATGACTCTGGCCAAGGGAAAGTAACCAAAGCACCTCCCTTACTTCCCCCTCCAAACAACAATATTCTAAATGTAGGCTTATATTTATTATCACACCAATGTATGCAGTGATAGCTCCCATGTTATCAGAAGGGTCATGTAAGGGGTTTCCAGTTCATAACCCACATCTCAGCACAGTTTAGAAAAGACAGGTTTCTGCTACTTACATTGACTTTGGGCTGTGAAGGTAGAGTCCCACTTGCCTTCATACTGCTGACTAGTTTGTTAAATGCAGTCATATCTCCATCTTTCTTGATCTGTCGGGAGCCAGCGACATTCACTGCCTCCTCCATTTGCTCAGCCATAAATGGAGTATTAATTTTTCCCTCCTGATCCACTTTCAGGCCTTTTAGCCCAGCTTCAACTTCTTCCACTGAAAGTACAACTCCTGAATGTGCTGAGAAAGACAGAAGAAATACTGGTGAACCACAGTTCTCTGTTTACAGAGGAGTTAATTCTTTGCAGGTGTTGAATACAAGTTGATTGAAAAGTGAGGAACAGCCAAAAGCTTATCTTCTGATATTCACACTACCTGTCAAGCTATGTCTGACCTGTGTTTAGACTGATATTGCAATATCTAAATTAGGAGTAGTGCCACACACAAATACAGGCACGTGAGGCAGGAAACCCGATAAAGTTTTAACTGGTAAGTTCTCAGTAGCTTTCCTTCATCCTGCAACACTGAGTTAGTTCTTTTTCAATTAAGAAAGTTTAATTTATCTTGTACTCCAGGAGACAAGATGGTCTCACAGCCACAGTGTAAGCAATGTCAAATTGTCTGAAGCTATCATAAATAGAAAAAATACATACCTGGGAAACTTAGATAATTTTGAGATTCAGTTACACAGTTACTTTGGTGTGTATACAGCTTGAAGTAGATTTTTTTTTCTTGGAAATTAAAGCCACTATAGAAAGATTTCAATGGTATAACCAGAATAAGGTGCAAGTGTTATCAAGTAGTACTTTTTTCCTCTGTATGCATAAATAAATATCTAACAGCACCCAACATCAAGGTTAGACATGCTTTATGGAGCAGCTAACATACATCACAAGGTATGACACCTTAAGAAAAAAGGAAGAAGAGACAGGAGCATGCCATGGGTTGTTGAAGCAGATGTTGGCCCAGAGAAGTAAGATTTACTGGAAATTTGGGCAAGAAGGTGGAGAAAAGAAACAATGATGCAGACATGCAGTATGAAATACGAGGAAGAATATGATGGTGGAAAGGAATTGATCTGAAAACTCCACAACACTTGAAGAACTGTATACTATTTTATGGGAATGCAAAACCCACATTAGGTACTTCTGAGTGAATGGAAGCTTCCCCAGTTTTTTGTTCCCTCATCCTTGGTTTGTGAGGATCAAGGTTTTAAAAAAAGTCTTAGGAGAGTCAGACTAAGCAGAACACAGAAAAGACTTGTAGTTCTATTTAAGCCAAATTAAGAAAAAAGTTCTCCACATTAGCTGACACTCTCTGCTCCCAATTTGGATGCTTCAGAATACTGGCAGTGCTTGGATGCTTTCCTCCCTTAGCTGCTTCACACAAGTCACAGGGTAGCATTTCTTTTTGTTCATTCCAATTTGTGGCAATACATGCTGCTTGCCAAAGAAAAACAGTTTGAAATTAGACCTTGAGACTTCAAACACACACGTGCATTTTGTACCCTCCATACATGCTATGGGCCCAAGCATGCAGAGCCCTCACTTGGAGGTTTACATTAAGTTTAAAGCCAGCCCTGAACTCTGTCTAGAGCAGCTGATGCTAGCAGAAGTGAATTCTTAGAGTAAGTTCCCTGGAATCCTGTGATTCTAGCCAACTAAGACAAATCTGTTCCTGTTTTAGCTCTATGTCAATTATTTAATTAACGCACTGAACAGTGAGTGCAGAACACTGTGCTTCAAATGTCAGCAGTCCTGAGAAGTATGCAGTATGCACTTGGAGAAAATGGACATCCTCAAACCACTGTTCATCTTTTTAGATGATGATACTTAATGGATGACTGTGATCCATTGCAGATGTTTGCAAGAATGACTTGTATTAGTTTTCAGTAAAGGCAGAGTTTAAATGCCACTGTTTCAGAGCTGACATGACCACTCTCTAGTATGAAAAACTTATGTAAACAAAGCTGAAAACTCTGATCAAGACTTGCATCATCTCAACTTCTGATTATTACTGGCCAGTAAAACAGTCTAATAGAGTCCTGATGTCATCCTGTGACTAGGATGAAAAGAATTAGTGATGATACTGACACAACTGACATCTATTGAATATTGTTTTTTCTGTGGTGTAAGAAATCTATAATACTTCCTACTCCTGGACTTGGCAGTTGAGGTTTCCAGAATACCAAGCCTCTTGCCTTGAGATTCTGCATCACGAGAACTCAACAATATCTGAAGGGGCACTTACTGCTCTCTCTAAGCTTTTCCTTGTTGGCTGAAAGACTTGAGAGAAGAGGTTTTAAGTCCACTTTGGCTTTCTGTAGCATTTCTAGGATGTCCACTTTGTTTTCAGAGTGGTCTTCCAATGGAATGGGAGCAAAGTAGTTTCCAGAGTTCTGGCCAGGGGAGAGAATGGCTTGCTCTAGACCTGAAACAGCAAAACCAGGAGCACTGCGACATCAGTTTACCAACCCAATGTCTCAAGATGAACATACACCAGTAACTAAGTGCAATATGTCACTGAGAAGTTATGCCTCACACCCCTTGCCCAAGATCAGCAAGAAAGTCATCAGAACCATGACATGAACATTTATAAAAAAAGAACTCATAGTACATACTCCAAGAGCTCACGAAAGAATGTGAAGCGCTTGAACTGTGGGAGAATTCACTACCCTAAAGCTGTTCTTACTGAATGAGCAGGAAGGAATACAGAAGGAGGCTGACTCTGCATTCTCCTGTGGTCTTCTTACCTGCTAGCCTCTCCAGTTCCTCATGTGGTGTAGATCTCAAGCTGCTTGACCGACTTCCAGAACGACTAGGATTAGAAAACCACCTGCTGAACCTGCTGGCAGACACTGAACCTTCCCCCAGCACATCTTCTATCATCTGGATTATGGTGGGGAAAAGGGGGGAAGAGAGGGGGACAAAAAAAGGATAATATTAACAGAAGCAATATCAGCAACATCTTTGAGAAATTTTACTGGACAACCGAAGTTCTTCTGCTACAGACAACTAGATGCTACCCCTAGAGTTTAGAAGCTTTGAAGAGCTTCTCTTCCTTCCAATACAGCAGCATTTGTGTATTCAGTTAGCATAACCCATCATACATCTCTTATTTATACCAAATATTTGTTCAGATTAAAAACCATAACTGAAGCAGCATAATCAGAGCATCCAAAGACCATTAACTACACCATTTTAAAGTCGATGTGCCAAAAAAAAAAAGTAAGAAGCATTTGCCATGGGAATTAAAACAAATTATAACTAGCAATTTTGACAGGCAGATAGCTCAAGGCTAGTGCCTATCGCTGTACAGAGGGAGTACTCGGATCTGTTGTATTTTCTGCAATCATGATTCAATTCAGTCCCAGCAGCAGCCAAGGACAGTGCCTGGAATGAAGTGCAGGGACTACTCCCTGACTTGTGAGCATCCCACAGGAGCTGGGGGAGAAGGACAGCAGCTAAGGGCTGCTTGCTTGCACTGCACACCCTGACCCATTCTGGGACTAGGATGAGGGACATGTTCTTTAAGCCAGAGTCTGCATCACCAGCAGAGTTCGGGCAACTTGAACCTTCTCCCCCAGCCAGAGCTGAGGGCACCAAGCAGCATCTCAGAGTCAGTCCATCAGAAGTCACCACAGTTTATAGCAAATGTTTACTTCTCTGCTCATCATTACAATGCACCATTTTTGAAATGCATATAAAATTTAACTCAAACTATAGTTCTTCCTATCTTGCAAGACAGTATCCAGTGAAAAGCCTGCTCAATAGGCAGACACCATTTTACTTTTAGACAAAATAACAGCAACTTCACTCTGCCAGAGAGGCTATTTTATCTGAAACAAGGAGCACTCAACACTATTTACAACAGTAAAAGCAAAATAGTATTGAGCCATTTGGGTTTGAATGTTTGGATTTAACATGTTAGAAAAATTAAGACAGTCATATCAGGAAATATACAAATCTACTCCAACACTTGTCACAGAGATATCAATAATACAGAGAAATAATATTACAATATGCTCTCCTGAGTCAAACTCATTTTGAGACAGATTAAAACATATGCCCTCTGAAGTTTCATCAGATATTTTGTGATTTGTGAATTCTCTGCTTTTAAAGGGAGTCACCATCTTGCAGAATCAGATGGTCAAGTATAAAGACATTTACTACTTCTGTAGGGAGAACAAACTTTCAACTATGTATTTGTCAAACTACAGACACCATATAAGCCTTTTTTATGCAAGGAAATTATCCACTTTAAAGACTAGGTGAGGATTATTTTTTTAAACCCTAATGTTTCTGAGCAGGTTCTAACAGGTCTGTTACTTTGCTGTCAGAATACAATGTGTTGGTTTCTTTTTTTTTCTTTTTAAAACACATTTACCTTTTTAGAGTACTAATCTGTTACGCTCAAATGCTATCTATTAATCAGTTATACTATCTAGAATAGTCAAAAATAGCTTTTCTTCCTAGTAATGGAGATGTCACAATAGAACCATCAGCAGTTCATGTATTGGGGCCCTGCTTAGTCAGTGCTTGCTGGACCTGCTCATCCCTTCCTGTGGTGAAGGGGAAAAAGCATGCTGAGCTACTGACCAGTTCAAGCTTTCAGAACAAAACCTGTGAACACCAACCATCCACTACCACCTCTAGAGATCTGACATTCAAGAACTGCACCCAGCAGTTCTGGCACACAGAAGTACCAGAATCCCCATCAAATCATGGCTGGAGGTAAAAATCCATTATTGGAAGAAACTTGAGGTACAAGTGTCTTCTTTACAAGCTTATTACTATCTCCTAAGTTACAGTAGCACCCCACATTTCACTGGGGCTACACAAAGTATCTCCTAGTCACATCAGCAACATTGTTTAAACATGCTTTTAACTGAAATAGGGGACTGTGGTTGTTTTTCCACCTCAGTGCTATTAAAAAAAAATGAAATAACCACTATACAGAGGTTTAAGTAATAAAGATTCAAACCCTCTCACCCATCTATCCTTTCAGCCACATTACTGGTATTGATAATGCAACATGAATATAGCCAGCCTTAAAAAAAAAAAAAGAAAAACCTCACCGAAGCCAGGCCAGGAACACTTTTATCCAAGTTAAAGAACTCATTGAAGTCAAACTCTCCTGGAGCTGGTTCTTGTAAGACGGCTTCCCTAGGAACTTCTTGATCTGCTGGAGTCTCATTGGCAATGACAGTTTGCACTTCTTCTTCTTCTGCCACTCCACCATTGCATTCTATCCCTTAAAAAGAAAACCAAGTGCTTGCTAAGTCACTGAACTTGACTGTTGTTTGTAGGAACGGTGTCTAACAGTCAGCACATTTGCCTAGGAATGAGAAGCACCGGATCAAAGCAATCCAGCCATCAGTGTGGAATTCTGTTAGTTGTATCTTGATGGTTGCAGGTGCCACAACAGAAACTAGGACCTAGAGCTTCTAGTCTTTAATTAAGATTACCTACCTCAAGGAAGTAAGAACTGCCATCAAATCATGCATAAACAACTGATCAATCCAGGAAGTACACAGAACAGGTCAAATGTGTCACAACAATCAGATAGAACTGTTACAGTAAGTGAACAGCTGTTGCTGCTTTTTTGGCAGCTCCTGTTTTTTTTCCTAGATGGCCCAGAGAGCAGACTCCCTGAAAGCTGGTTCTTGAGAGGAGCTTTCTTAATATTGGCAAGATGTGACCAACATTGCTCCTATTCCTCCAGCAGGAGGAAGTACACATCATGTCACAGACTTGCCAAGCTTCCACAGGGGCTGCAAAAAAGCTGTGATATGTCTACAAACCTCGCAGATTTGGAACTGTACTACATTTTAGTTAAGTGAATACACAACTAAACCTGAACTCTTCAGGTTTACATTGTCTACCTGCAGAATTTCTAGCATTAAGAAGCCATCTTCTCTCTTGCCTCACAGAAGTTTATTATCACTGCAAAAGGTGTAGTATAACAACAGACTTGAAGTTCAACAACTGCAGACAAATTAAGACAGTCTCCAAATTCAGCTTGAAGCTCTATTACTGGCAGCTCTATGTCCAAATCAGTGTTCCAAATGCTTGTATTACTACAGGGAAAAAAAAGCATTTCAAGTACCTTAGACCATTAGCTTATTTAAAACCAAGCCCTTAGCAACCAGCAGGATATAGAAGTGGACAAGACCCTTTTAATAGCCTACACGTTCCCAGTATCATTCAACATCCATATTTTTTTTTCCCAGCCTCTCAATCCCAATCCTGGCTTTCTTTTGGAAAAATAGTATTTTATCACTTAAAGGTATTTGCAGAGTCTGAAAAGTCAGCCACAGGCCTCGTGTCTTGTACTTCAGGATGATCAAAAGTTATGCAAGTTCAAGACTAAAGCCTGATAAACTACATTATTGCCTGGATGTAGAACAAGCACCTCCATATCCAGCAACATGTCATACTGGCAGCCAAAAACAGTTTGTCACATTTGCCATTACCTTCTTTTAGTGAGGCTGTACGTCGTCTTGTACGTTTTCTCCCTTTGTGATCTTCCTCCAAAATTTTATCATCAAAGCCTGTGAGCTCAATGGTTTCAGACTGACTTGTAGGACCAGCAGAGAACCACTCAGGTTCCTCCTCAGTGTAAGAGTCATTCCTTCTTCGCTCCCCAAAGACACGTTTGCTGTCACCAAATTCCCTCTGAAGTGGAATATTAAAAACATTAACCATTAAATGCCATTTTGTAAAATTCCTCCCCAAGTTCCAAAGGAAATTAAAATCTTTTCACATCAGTTCCAGACTTCTTAAGCTTTAACTGCACACTCAGCAAGCTCAGTAAGCTTTTACAATTAAAAAACAAACACTTTACAGTTGAATTCCTGCCTTATTACACCAAAGGCTATTGGTCTGCAAGTGCCTGTATAAACTCAGTCTTGCATTCTGGGAGGTAGGCTAGTGGTTCCTCTTATTTTTTTAAAATGCCTGAAAGCACAGAGAGCTTCCACCTGCTGAGGTAAAGACAATGCTTGCTAACAACTGCTAGATCGAGAATTATGAACAAACTATTAGACTTTTGAATATCTTGCTACTAAGCCTACCAAAGGAGAGGTTTGCAAGATACACGGTACTAGATGCATCTCAGTCGATCTGTCAGAAGGACTGAGAACTTTTGAAGTTTTTGAAGCACTGAGAGCTTGTTCTTTAAACCACAAAGGCAGTTCTGAGAAGAAATAGCCTACTTGCACAAAATACTCAACTGCTGTATGCAGTTGACCTGCCCTTTTTTTTTTTTCCCCAGTGCAAAGCCTCCTGAACACCGATTTAACATGCAATCAGGAAAAAAACAAACCCTGAAGCGTTTGTCTTTGTAGTCCCTCTCCCGATCTCGGTCTCTGGAATCGCGGAGGTCTTTTTCACCACCCCGGTGGTCTTTATCAAAGTTACGAGAAGAGATAATTCTTCCACTGCCAATCCTACGGCCACCAATAACACGGACACCATCATTCTCCTTCTCTAAGGGGCTCCCCGCTCGACGTGAGCTAACAGCTGCAGTTACATGACAGCCACCACCAAAGCTTCGCCTTTGTGGACTTAAGACTACATCCAAGTCATCTTCTTTCACCCGCTCTCTTGGATCTACAAATCAAGGATCACACAAAAAAACCCCACCAAAGGTAATGTATTAGTAAATACAAGCCAGTTATCTGTACAACTGCCTTCTGTCCCTCAGCCTTGCTGCTATCCTAGAGCTTTTTGAAGGAAAACACTCAATATTTACTTTTGCAAAGCTAATCTAGTTGAGACCACAGGAAACACAGAGGGGAAAAAAATTCACAGCTGGATATTGAGGAATCATGGCTGTCTCTAGGAAGTACTTACTTTCCCACTACAGACCTTGTAAGGACTCAGTCTTGAATTGCAGGGAAATTGTCCCCCTGTGCTTGTATTATTGCATATCTATTTATTAGCATATAACAAGAACTGCAGGATGTAACAACCAACTGCTATCTAAGTTTGTTCTTAGATAGTGTCAAGGAAATCTTGGTTGCTCCCACTATAGTCTAGTTTCTGATATTCTGGTATCTTATTTTATGCAGTCAAACAATTTTCAGAGACTTTGTTTAGTCTCATTTGTGTCATCCCAACGGAAAAATCTTTGCCAACAACCTGTGTTCAGTTTTGAGTCTTGTGCTACAAGGATGCACTCACCTACTATCCTACGCATAAGAGAAGTCCGATCTGAATCCAAATCTTTTTTAAAGCTTTCCACTGGTGAAGTTCTTCCTGAAGTTGGATATAAAGATGCATGCCACTTCTCTGGATCCCAGACACCATCACTATGAAAATAAAATTGCAGGACTGTTTACTACTTGTAGTCAAGTAAATAATAGTATCGATGCTGAAAACCTAGAGTTCACTGACTAGCAACCTGTACGTGTGAAACATCTTCTATGGCCAACTTCTAAATCTTTGCCTTGCTATACTTCATTATATCATACTCTATTCTTCATTCCTTCCGTAAGAGTAAGGAAGTCTAATATTCAGCATCAGATTGTAAAAGAGACACGTTGTCCCACTAGTTGCTGGTGACATTTGCCTGGTACACTGAAAAAAGTTCAAACGTCACTATTCTTAAGCATTCAGAAGATTTTACTTCAGTCTCATTTATTATACAATAATAATCCTAATTCATCTCAGTGCTAGAGGTAGTGCTGTTTAGCAAATGTGTAATCATAAACCAAGAACAGTCTTCATTTTTAAATGATGAACACTGTCAGCTTGGGAGAGTAATCCATCAAGCAAGTCAGTTTGTTGCATCCTGACCTAGTCAATCTGTGCTCTGCAGCCATCGATCTTCTTGGTAGATTTTTTTCCCTGCAAATCCACAAGACTTGGGTTGTGTGAAGTTATTTTCTGGGGGATCTCACATTATCTTTGTTCAAACCACAACATCCCTAGCTGGAGTACTAACCTTTCCTAGGAGATTAGGACTGTGCAAACACTGCCATACACTAAACTCTGGAACACTTACATCTTGCATCAATATAAATGTACTTCTTAGCTAAGAATTTTTGCAATTTAAAATTTTGAAAGAAATGTTTTATTTTTAAAGATTTGTATAATCAAGAAAATACCTGTCATATTTTTCAGAAAGACAAGAAGGTCTCTGCTTAGAGTATGGACGCTCTTTAATATCCAGCAGTTCCTCCTAGAAAAAAGCAAAACATTAGTTCCAATTGTCACCCAGACAACATTCAAATGACCCAAAATACATGTTCCAGACTGCCTGTTCAATTTCATGTTTTAAATTTGGCAATCCAAGTTTCCCAATATGTTGTTTCATTTCCTGTGAAATACTGCAGTGAAGTTGATACTGGACAGCAAGTTTATTTTTCAGTTCTTCTACCAGTGGCCATGAAGCAAACACTTATTTGAAGCCTTAAGCCTTACTAGTCAGGTTCCATCTTCATTAATACTTGAAAGGCCGCTCACGTCGCACATGTTTACCTATTCCCTTCCCTGGGCAGTTCAACTAATAAGCAAGACAGGCCTCATTGATACTAGAGCTAGTAAGTTCTCAAGGTGGAATCAAAATTGCTTAGTTTAATTTTCTACATAAGATTCAGCAGGTTAAAAAAGCATTACTTACATCCTCTTGTCATTTCTGACCACCACCAATTCCAAGATATCTGATGTCTGTCATACAGTTATCCACTCCACCCAGTACCAGATCAACACTGAACAATTACTTCAATTTTCCCACTTTCTGTCAGCTTTCAAACACAATCTTTTGTTCACTATTGCACATCTCTCTGCAGTTGCTCATTTGAGGCAGACTAGTAATAAATCTCCTCTCACTCCAGTTTGCTACATTTAAACAGCATTAGTAATGGAGTCATCATCGGTGCTTTGAATCATTGTTAATCTGGCTGCAGATAAAATGCACATTTCTAATTAAACATAATCATTCTCCCTAGATTACCTTTCTTCAATCTGCCTCACTCCTAACTGTACTGAACTGATTCAGAACTGCATAAATCAGCAGGCAGCCGTAAGGAGAAAGAAAACCCAACAGCAGACACCACACATCAGCCCAATTGAAGGAGGAAGTCTCTTTACCTTTTCACCCCCCAAAAATACAATAGCTTCTAGAGCTTTTACATCATTACCCCCATGTGATTAAAATCAGTTCATTGGCTACATGAGCTTGATACTTGAAAGTTTCCAGATGGCAGCTTGGTAGCTGGACAAAACCTTAATATGCATACACACATACATACATATCCAAGCATCAAAAAGAGTTCCATTAAAGGGAGGGAGCCTGGCCTCTCTGCCCACAGCTTCCCAAAATAAACCTTGATCTATGAGGAACATCAGTGCTGTAACACTATCATAGCCTGATGCAGATATCACAAGTATTAACAGCACTGTCCATCACTGGACTTGAAATCCACTGTTTTGCTGGCCTCCCCTCCACTCCCTCCACGAGAGGGAGTCCATAGACTTTCAATCAGATCCTATTGCAATTCTTCCACTGAAATGAGGAAGATTTGAATTGTTTCTTTGCTTTCACTCATTAGCCGTGCACCCTTGGAGCAACAACTTCCAACAAACTAGAAGAGACACAGCTTGGACTATGTAACACTCTCATAAGAGAGGAGATCAACGCTGCCACTTCCAGAGTGTGCTTTGGGGTTGGTTTGTTTGTTTTTTGTTTGTGGTTTTGTTTGTTTTTTTTTTAATTCACACACTAGTACTTTTCAGTGGATGGGGGGAAAGTGTGTTTAGCTGCTATTAAACAATTTCATTCAAATAGCTTAGCAGGATTCATAGTATGAGCCAATTGTTCTCCTACTGGTAGTACATGAATATAAACTGCTGAAGGAAACAAGTCCCCTGTCCAAATCAGTAGCACATGTCCTGAAATAGTGCTCCTCCCATCCCTAATTAGTAGGAAATTGGATCATGTGAAAATGGCTTACAGTGCTGATTACATGAGCACCTTACACCAGCTGTATTTCAGATACTACTTTTAAAAAACAACAACCACCAAATATATGATGCCAGGAATTTTAATACAAATTGATTTCTGGTGTTTCTTGACTTTAGACTCCTTGGAAACCAACAGATAAACAAGACTGGATACCTTCTGGCACTAGTTCTGCAACTTTATCCTGATCAGAAACTGCAGGTACTGAATTAAGAAAGCTGAAGCTAAAACTGCATCACTTTCAGCATCTAGCTCTCACCTGTACTAGCTGAATACCACCCCAAAAAGCAGGCAGAATTTGAAGCTGTATTCAGTTATTGTTCTTGAGAGAAGCTGGACCAGACTGAGAATTTAGGTACTGCTTTTCCAGCAGTTAAAAGTTTGGAGAAAGCTCCTCTCCTTCACTTTATAGTTAATTGAATAACAAGGTCTGAACAGTATTATGCTTTTCACCTTAGAAGGTTAAGTGTACATCTTTTCTAAGAAGATAGAATTAGAAACCCATATTATTCCCATGTAAGTTCTGCCAGTTCTGAAGTACTTGGTTATTGTTGATGTCTAGTTGAAATAAGCTGCCCCTACTATCTCAACAGAACACAGCCACAGTGATAATTTTTTTTTCCTTTAAAAAACAACCTACTCAGAAGCTAACAGTTCAGAATTCCTCAAGTAAGATAACAGAGTCAGCAACAGCACACTGTCTCCCTCTGTTCCTCATTTCAGGCCATTTGTTGCAAAGTATCTTAATAGATTTCCACAAAGCAGCAACCACCTGTTCCCACAGCTTTCAGCAACAGGAAAATCAACCACCATTAAAGGCTTTTCCAAAAAGCACATTTCAACAGTGACACCAAACCCCCAAAGGAGATTTGAACCTTAAGCCCCGCAGTGTATCAAACTCACTTAGTATTGAAAGAATCTTTATTGGGAAGTTATTTAGTTGGTGCTCTTCCACTCACACACATATATTTAGGCATCACAGCTAAACAAAAGCACCTGTGTTAAATTTTTAACACCAAGCATTGGTTGGATACATAAATGTTTGGCTTCACAGCCAAAAGTGAAGAATTCTAAATTTAGGAGAGGCACCTTAGTAAACACATTAAGCTCCTGATAAGACCTTGTGTGCTGTATGTTTCGAGGAAGTGGCATTTACTACAAGGAAACATTTTGGGCAACTTCTTAAAGGAGCATGGCTGAAATTGGAACTAAAACTATGAAGTGCAAGCACTTGAAAGAGCTGGTAGAACAACATACTCCAGTCTCCACCGTGACCTCTCCATCACACACTGCGAGGTGCTAAGCTATTAAAATAAGGTGGTGGGAATCCGGAGTTTATCGAGGACAGGATTGCTCAACTGCATCACTTTTAACGAGTTGCTCATTATACAGCATCTTGCAAATCCTAATCCATCCGAAGGCTTTTCAGCCTCCACCTCGCTGCCTCCCTCTGACAGACGCCTCCACCTCCCACCCCGCTCCCGTGACCAACAGCCCCACGCACAACTTGGAGAGGAAGGGGGAGAGCGCTAACCTTTGTGTAACGATGCGGGTATTTTGTCGGAATCCTGTTCAACTCCAGGAAAGCATCACCGTTTTCAGCTTCTGCTACGCCTCCTCTTTTATCCATGGTTTCTTCAAAGCCTTTGACCACGGACCTAATTAAAACAACCCCGAGCCGTCAGACCGCGAGCGGGGGATTTCTCCTTCCAGCCCGGGAGCATTTAGCGCTTACACGCAGCCGGGAAGAGCCGCCCTCCCGAACGCCGCCTTTTTTTCCAGCGCGCCCCGCTCCAGCCAGGCGGCCGGGGGTCGGTCCCGCCGCCGTTAGCACAAAGACACCCCCCCCCCGCCCCGGGCACGACCGGCTGACGAGCCGGCGACCCTCAGGGCTACCGAGTGGGGGGTAGCGGGGCCGTCGGGACACCCCCCCCACACCCCTCCCCGCGTCGCCCACTAGGGATGGCCGCCACTCGGGGGGCGGCGGTGGCCCCGTCCCAAAGCACCGACGGGGCAGGTGACTCAGCGGATCCTCACCTGAGCCGGTGAGCCCCCCCTTCCCGCCCCCAGCCCCGCGTACTCACCGCGCCGGCGGCCGGTCTCCCGACGGCGCTCCGCTGAAGGCCTTACCGCCGCCTGCGGCGTTTCCTGCTCCCGGCCACCGGCTCCGCTTGGCCCCCCCTACCCACCCTCCTCCCGCTGCCGGTGCCCCGCACCGTGCTCGCTCACCCTCCCTCCCCGCGCCACACGCGCACCGGGCCGGCCCTGTCCCCCGCCCGTCTCCGGCCCCCTCCGCGCTCGGCTGGCGCGCCCGCTCTCCGATCCTGCCCGACTCTGTCTCTCCTCAGCCGCCGTAACCGGGGCCTTCCGCCACCCGCCCCGCACCCATTTAATGGCCCGCGCGCAGGCGCGGCGGCGGGGGCGCGTGCCGGGGCTCCCCCGCGCGGCGCCTGACTGGAAAAGGCGGGAGGCGGTAGCGGGGCGCGCTGTCCCCCCTCACCCCGCCATCCTGTCCCCGGCGCGGGCTCGCCCGCCGGGTCTCGTCGTGTCCCCCGTCGTCAGAGCCTCGGTGGGTGAGGAGCGAGCCCCGAAGGCCCGCAGGCAGTCTCGGCGGGCAGCCCTGCGGGGGAGGCGGCCGCCGGGAGCGGGACGGGGTGGACGCCATGTGCCCAACGCGGGGCACCGGGCGGCAGCGCGGACGGGGACCGGGGCCGGGGGACAATCCCACAGCGGCCGTGGGGAAGGCGTGGGGTGAAAGAAGGGCGGGAGGCGGCGGTGCGAGCGCGGCCCCCCCCTCAGCGCTTCGGGCCCGGCGGCGATGGCGGGCGGCGCGGCTGACACAGCGTCCCTCGGACCCGCCGCCGCCTCAGAGACCTGTGCGGGCCCGGGGAAGGCTCCCTACCGGCCCCCCCCCCTCCGCCTACAGCCGGGCGCCTTCGTGTCCCCGCCGCGGGGGACCGTCCCCCCGGGAGGGTGAGGGGTCGGTAGGGCCTGTCCCGTCGCGGTGAGGGACCGGCGGGAACGTGAGCCTCAAATCCCGGTGCCCCGGCGGGCTGTAACAACACCCTGTGCCGCTTTCTTGACAGAACATTTGGTTTCCCCGAGTCAGCAGGAGGGGAACGGGTGTAGCGGGCGGAGCAGCTGATTCACCTGGGAGACCTTTTGACTGTTGGTAACAAGGGACAGACGTGGTTCCCCAACACCGGTTTGAGGAATTCTCTGGGCGAGCCCCGTGTCTCCCGGGCGCTGCGGGGCAGTGATGTCCCCAGCACCCCTGTCCCCGCGGCCATCCAGCAGAGCATCCCGGGGTCCCCCTTCCCAGGCTCCAGGGGTTCGAGCCCGGGCAAGGAAGGGCCTGCAGGGGCTGAATAAAGTGTTTTCTCCCCAGATCGCAGATGAAGTTGAATGGCAGCATTAAAAGCTGGTTACCCGAGGGATGACACAAATAAATACTTTTTTTTTTTTTTTTTTCCTTAAGTGACGCAGCACTGTATTGTAAATAAGGAAGAACTTTAGGGAGATGGTGGCAGATCCCTGGAAGAGGCTGCCCAGGGAGGGTGTGGAGATCCCTTCTCTGGAGATCTCCTGAGTGATGTGCTCTGGGCAACCCTGCTTTGGCAGGGGAGAGGGATTGGATGATCTCTAGAAGGTCCCTTCCAACTCTGATAATTCTGTGGCTCTGGGAAGTTTTTCCTGGTGAGTTGGCTTTTCATACAGACACAGAGGGAGGCCCGGGAGCAGCTGGTGGTCCATGAACCCCCTGACCATTGCCAGCCGCTGCAGGCTGGGGCTGCGAGAGGGGCTGTGCGATGCGGGGTGCCTGGCTGTGCACAGCACCGGTGTGAGCTGAAATCCTTGGGAATAGCCGGTTCCTAAAGGCAGGGCTTTTGTCAGGCGCCGGTTACTGGCAGCAGCGAAGCCCAGTGGTGTGGAAATGGCAGAACATGCGCTCCCCGCCGTTGGCGGAGCCGTGGCACACTGATCCCCTCGGCGGTGTGTGCCTGTGCCCGGTGAATACCTGTGTTAACGGCGGCTGTGCCCCCCGGGATCACGCTCGCTGCCGCCCGGCCCTTACCGTCTCGGGGCCGCGGGGCTCACCGGGCAGCGCTGCTCCTCCCCGCCGGGGGGCGCTGTGGCGCAGGGGGGCGGTGCTCCGTCCCCTGCTGGCGGTGGTGGGCGGGGCTGGCTCCGACACCGCCGTGAGGGCGGGCGGGAACCGCGTCCCTGCGTGGGTCGGTGTTGAGGCGCGGGTGGGCTGTGTTCTCTCAGCGGGGTGGCGGCTGTCTCCTGCTCCTCACGGTGAGGGAGAGTAGAGCCCCCGGGAGCCGCTGCTGTCCGCTACCTTCCATGTGGGAGCCCCCTGAGGGGCTGGGTGTCGGTGTGGCCCTGTTTTGGGCCGCCCCAGCCCTCGCCCGGCCGTTACCGAGGGAGTGCGGAGCAACGTTGTGTGCGGGGCCCGTAGCGCCTTCAGTAGGGCGGGAGCCGGCGGCGGGGGGCAGCAGGGTGCGTTTGTTGGGCAGGCCTTGGGGACAGGCGCTGCGGCCATGATCTCCAACGCCTCAGGGCCGGTTTTAGAGCAGCAGCAGCAGCACGGTGGGGTGCCCGACTGTTTGTCCGAAAAGCACAGCGAACCTTCAGGTTATAATTCTCTGCAGAAAGGAAATTTCTTGTAGGTGGACTCAGATTGACAGCAGTAAGTCCTTGGCTGTGGTATTTTTTCTGTCACACCATAAACTATGCAGAAATGTCCACTTTGGGTCTCATGCTTACAAGGAGATGCTGGACATAGATGTGCTTGTGAAGGGAGAGGAGTGTAGTAGCTTAAAAAAAAGTGAAAAGGAGTCAGTGTGATTTGTCACCCTTGATTTTTAATTTTATTTCTAAGTAGGGAACCATCATTTAGGATCATCACCTTTTTATTGGATCTTTCTAGCATAGTTTTATTGGATCTTTACCTAGCATAGGCAGGTGCAGTTGCTGTCTTGGGATTCAGACAGTTACCACTTTATTACCAATAGATTAAGTCAGCAAGGCTGTGAGCATGCCAACGTACTTTTCATGTTAAACATCTAGAATTGCATTATTTTATTTGTGTGCAGGTCGACTGAGTGGAATTCCTGACATGGTTATGATACAGGCCGCCTTTAGCGTAGATCCATTTGGTGGATTCATCACAAATAACAGGAAATAATTTATGTTTTGTCCGAAGCTAATACACACCATTGCAGTGCAGAGAGTGCATTTGTTCACTGCAGACTTAGAACTATAGCAAAATGGAGAAATCCAGAAGCAGGTAAGCAATAATAAGATGCTAACTTGTTAAAGATCTCAGCTGTAACTTTTCCTTTTTTTTTTTTTTGATTATGACATCTTAGGTGTTCCACAGACCAAAATAAAGTTGAGTTACTCTCATATCAGGGCTTGGTGCCTATCTTTTTCAGAAAACATTCAAATAATATTTCATAGGGGAACAAGAATTTACCTCTCACACACAATAGGGGAACAAGAATTTACCTCTCACACACAAAACCAAAAAAGGGGTTTGTTTTCTTTTATTGGCTTTTTTTTTTTTTAGCTCCTTGCAGCTTGCTAGAACAATCAACATACTGTATTTCCTCCTATGAGATTTGGGGGGGGGGGGTGGGTTAGGTTTTGGTTTTGTTGGTTTTTTTTTTCCTTCCCTCCAGTGATTTGTTGTTAATACTATAAGTGGTTATTCATCTGAACTCCTGAAACTTTCTACCATGGATTGTTCCAATAACTTCATGGAACCAACATTTTTTTTCTGGCTGCAGCCATGTTTTTCCTAGCTCAGTTCAGGTGATTTCAGACTACCCTCTTCGGTTGCCTATTACGGGCTTCAAGAATGTGTTTGTGGTTCTAGTGTGCAAATTTCCAGGGTGGTGTCAGTATTTGTTTTGAGAAAGAAGCTTCAATACAACTGGTTCAGCAAGTTTTATCTGGTTAGATTTTTTTTAAATCATTCTTGTTTTCAGAAAATTATTGAGAAAATACTTAAAATTCAAAAAACATACATATTTTTTAGATTATAACTCTGTGTAGAAGTAAATTAGATGATGTAAAAATATGTCTAATTTTGGTTTTTAATGATGAGCATGTAAAAACAGAAAGGGATTTTTAATGTTTTAAAGAAGGAAAGCATTTAGATAAAATATGAGTAAAACTAGGAAGGGGTCCCTTGTAAAGGAACTGTATATGGAAGTGCATTTCATGTTAAAACGGGATATTCTCACTTCAGTTTCCTCATCCTCAAGAGAATTTTTTCAGCAACAGACAGAATACCTTGATGTGTTTGAGAACAAAAGGCAGAAAATATGTTCAAATCTTCTCAGTAAAGGCATGCATGGGAGAGGAAGCACAAATGCATTGCAGTGCTTTCTCATTTTGACTTTAGAGGAGAAAGAAGTTGTTTGTGACATGATTGCACTGAAATGTGTCTTCCTGTTGTTTTGGGGAAACAACTTCAAAATTCCAGAGAGTGAAAAATGCCAGAGAAAGATAAAAATGTGTTTTAACATTTTGTATCTGTCAACTTCTGTATGTGATTTTATACCTTTGTAGTAGATTAATTTATTGCAATAATGCCACCTCTTTGCAGTTAATGTAGCTTGACACAAAACACTTATCTTTCCTTTTAAGTTCAAAATCTCTGAAGATGCATGAAATCCAGCAACTCCCTAGGCATCAAATGCACCCAACGGGGCAATCTGTTGCTCCCCAGTCTGCCAGACATCAGTTTCAGGACAGAGGCCATGAGAATCTGGATCAAGTTGGGTATACCTGTCATCAAGGAAGAGGGTTAAAAGAATTCCAAACCAGGTGATAAGTACAAAACATAATTTTTACTGAATGGGGCAGGGGGATCAGGCCTAAAGAAGCTTGCTTTTTCTAGTACAAATCCAGGCTAAGGCAGAGGTTTTTGTCAGATGGTTCTAAAGGTGTCTTGTGGTAACTTGAGGACATGCATTGGCACAGTCAGATTCTGTAAATTTTTGATTTTCCTATGTAAAATTAAAAAATGGCTATTTAACAATATTCTTTGATAGGGGAACTGCCAGGGTAATGATTTAGTCTTGCCTTCCTCTTGTGTTTCTTTACTACTTTCGTTTGTTGAGGGAATCTTCACAAAGGTAAATGGTAATTGTTTAGAGATTAAAAACCTAATATTTGTTGAAAAAGTGGAGCTGATTGAGCAACTCAGACTTGGTGAAAGAGGGAGGCCCTGTTCATGGCTGTGTGCTTTAATTAATTGCCTTGTGATGTCTTTGGTGCTTATTGGCACCTTCTGTGAGCCAATTAACTCTTAAATGTGTTTGAAGAAAAAGGGGGGAAAGGGTGATAGTATCACAATCTTCGATTAGCAAGTTGAACTGATACTGGGAGAACTTCACTGAGAAGCAGAACTGCTGTGAGGAAGGTAGGAAGAAGGAAGATCTGTTGGTTTCAGGGGTAAACGTTAGATTTGTTCAAGTATTCTGGAAACAAGCCAGACTCAGCTGGATGACTTCAGGGAAACGGTGATATTATCACTTCTAAATCACTAAAAAGGCTCCCCAGTTAGTCAGCAGCCTGCTCGTTAAAATCACTGGGTGTAAGTGGGCTGCTTGGAAGATGTGTCAGCTGCCTGGCCTTCCTAAATGAGTATGTCCCAATTCAAGTCTTGCAGTCATGCATGGGCCTCTTCTTGTGCTTGGTGAATAGTCCTGTTAAAGCTACTGGTTTCAAGATATAAATATTTCATATATCCATTGATCTCTGCAAAACCAGACCCTTAGTTTTATTACTGAAATTCCCATAAAAGTTCCTATTCTTACTGCTCTCTGGGAATTAAGAGAGGAAGAGTGCAAAGGCAACTAACCTTTCCTTATGTTCCAGATATCTATCAAGGAAATTCTTCTACCTGTGGACAAAAAAGACATTTGGACGAGTTATCCCTTCCCAAGACAGGTAGATAAAATTAGAGAAATCAAGAGTGGGGCCCAGGAAATATTTGGATGTCTTATAAGATGACTCGAAGGTTTCCTTTGAATACTCTCCTTGCTCCTGCTTTTTGTTTGGTTTTAATAATCCAGGTTAAACTTTACTAACTAAATTCACAGGAATTGTGGTGGTTTGGATGCAGTTGAACTGTAAGTGCGTATAAATGATAGGCCATGATTTTGATAGCTGCTTTAAGTTTAGTGATTTTTCAAAGTTATAGCTAGAGATAGATCTTGAAATTCAGTTCATTTTACTGTTTTCACTATTGTTCTTAATGTATATCTATATATGCTTTGTATCTGTCTGACTTTTGAAATACCCATGGCAGATGATTTGTTTGTGATGTTAGTGGTTCTGTCAGCTCCTGAAAACCAACACTTTGATACTCTTTCCTTGTTTTGCTTTAATTTGCATCTTCATTCTTGTTTGACCACACCCTTGGGAACTGAAGCGATTCCCAGTGGAAAGACCTGCAGTTGTTACTGTCGGAATAAGATCAGGCCTTTACTCATCCAGTTTCATTGTACTGTGTCAAATCCATTCTGATGACGTCTGCCTTAGTTGGTAAACACAAGTTGTCCTGTGAACTTTACTGTTCCTGTTATCCCATATATTGTGTTTGTACTACTTTGGCTGTGGGTAAATTCAGGACAATGATTATTTCTTTTAGAAGGATGAGTAGAAATACATTTTATAAAGTTCAGCAAGCAATATAAGCAATATATAATTTGCCTTCTTAGATTTAAGAGTCCCCAGTTCTCTGTAGCTTTTACTTGCGATGTTTTGTTAATTCACCAAGTCCAAAAAATTAATGTATAGCTCACTTGTTTTTTCTATTTGTTTTTTTTTCTTTTCTGCTTGAATGCTTGGAATGACTTAGCAACTTGGCTTGGGGTAGGTAGCTATGAATTGCGACTTGTGAGAGGATTCATATGTGTTTCACTGAGGAACCTGAGGCCTAATCCTGCTGGTTTTACACATATGTCCAGTGTCATTAAACTAGTAGGATAGTTGTGATCAAGAATTGTGATTCTGAGCTTGTGTGCTTTTTGTTTGTTAGTTTGTATGCTTTCATGGGTCCTTCTGTATTCCTTCTCTCCATCACAAATACAAAGAGATGAGAAATTTTTTTAAAGTATTTGTACTCCAGTTGATGAGACTTTCCAGTTCTTAGGCTGCTGCCCGTCTTGACCATGTGGAAAAATGTTGGAGAGATTATTGCTTGAAATAGTAGATTATGCATATTATTTTTAGGTAGATGATCAAAATCCTAATTCCCTCATGCAGACCTTCCTATGTTTGAATTTTTAGTTGTTCACAATTCAGTTAAAATGTAGCATTGCTTCTTACCTGGTCAGGTGTGTGTTAATTAAATCTGGCTATAAAAGTAGAGACTGTTCTACCAAGGTTAAAGAATTTGAAGGTCATTTGTGACTTGTGAATCTGTCTCGTGGATGCCTTAGCATCCATTGGAAGGGGAGGGTAGATGAGCAGGTGAACAGCTTAATTTTCAGCATAGAGGAAAACAAGTTTTTAAGCCTACTTAAGTGTTCTTTGGGAAGATTTTAAATTTGGGATTACAAGATCAGTGTGCTGTTTCTAAGAACAAAATGGAATATTGAAACCTGACGTAGCTTTTGCATTTATTTCTACGCATAAAATATTTTGTGTTAAAATAACAAAGAACAAAATTAGCAAGGAAAATACACGTGTTATTATCAGCTGTGCTGGTTGTTCGAGTAAAACAGAACCGAGATAAAAAATATGAGTTATTCATAGGTCTAAAGTCAGCTGGCACTCTGATGTTTGGCAAGTCACTTAACAATGTCTGTCTTTCCTTCCTTGACTTTATGTGAAGTGTTTACAGTCAGTAAAGTAATTGCTTTTTGTCATACTTCACAGTCTTGGAATAAAGTGCCAGAGTAGGGTAGTATTTTTAAAATGCAATTAGATGCTATTAAGCTAATCAGACAAGACTGCAGGAGAAGTAGCATAATCTTCATTAAGACTGATTTGTGGTCAATCTGGAAACCTGTATGAAGTTTCCCATGTCCAAATATTTTAACTGTTTAGGTGCTTTTATGACCAGAAGATTATTGAAAAACCTTCTGGAGAGTGGAAAGACTGGTGGACTGCTTACAGAGCACGGAAGCTCAGCCTGAGAGCAGCCAGCCATGACAGCCCTCCCTCCCCCCCTTTTTTTTTTTTCTGGGGGGTGTGTGTATTTTTGTTACTGATGTCTTAGGATGAAGTCAAAATTTTATAATTCTTAAAATTCCTAAAATTGCAACTGTGCTTGAAAGAATCCTACTTTAGGCAGTGGTAGCTATTTCACTGACTGTCATTTTTTCATTTTTCAGGCTCTTACTCCAAAATAAGATATTCAAGGCTTGGAGAGCCTATGTACGCCAGCAACAAGGAAAGAGGAACAAATATTATGTTGCAGAGTCTCATGGTAAGTGAAGTGATGGTAACGGCCTTTATTTGGGGGTGTATTAAGGGAATCTCTGTCCTTGCATGTGTTTGCACGTTGACCTCCCCTACCCTATGGCAGTGTAATGCTTTTAGGTACAGATGGTTATCTGCCAGAAGCTTCCGTTTGGTGCACTACAGTGTGGCTGTATAGTGAGTTAGGGATGCCTCTGAATAAGCTTAAGGGCTTCTCCATCTGCTCTGGATTGTGTTGCTTGGTTTTTTTGGGGGTGACTTGGCTGGTTCTGTTTGTTTTGGATTTGTTTGTTTTTCTTGTGTATGTTTGTTTTTTTCTTTATCACAATACGAGTTCAAATGGGTATTTTTTTTGATAGTCTGTTGTTAGAACTCTCTATCCACTGCAGCTATAGACATTAGATAATAATTCTCTGTGGTGTTAAATGCACATATTCCTATTCATATTCACTATTCCTTCCAGTTTGTGTCTTGCAATTGAAAAGAAGCCCAAGCTTTTGAAGAGCCCCTTGTCTTACTGTGTAGATTCTTTGTTCTGCAATGGATTTATCCTATTGATGAAGCTGCTTATTTTGGTTGCAACTTCCTTTGGGGTCAGGGAATATCTGTTCACCTGAAGGGGGTGATGACACCTTTTTAAAGGTTTTGTTCTCTGCTGATTTGCAAAGTTAACTGGTCTCTCTGTGCATGAATATACCCCCAGAATATTATATAGGCTGGCACCTTTGGAAACAAACCGATAGCTGTACATTTCCTTTCTTACTGAGTGAGGCCAGAGTACTTAGAGAAACAGCTGTGTGTTACTTAAGCAAAAAGATTGAAAAGTGACCTATTTTAAGATAAGTTAATACTTGATTGATCAGATTGCAAGGAAATCTTGGAGGGGAAAAAAAAAAAAGTGGGGTTTTTTGTGTAAGTGTGAAGTAGCATAAAATGGGTTTGGATTATTTCTTTCTAATAACTTTGCTTCAATCGTATCAGTTCTGACAAGCCAGACTGTTGTGAGGCAAAACTGCAGTGTGCTGCATAAAGTGGTAAAGTGGAATTTGTGACACCACTTCTGTTTTTAGCTACGTGACCAGCCTGCTAAATGAACTTGACATGTTTCTGGTTGATTTCTCTGCTTGTAATAGAGAACAGCTCTTCAAAAGCTACTGATGAACCTGATGAACTTTTTTTCTTTAAAACGAACCAAAGAAAATCCTGTAATTCTTACCCAATAAGGTTGTAACGCTGAATATTGTAATACAATTATACATCCTGTAAGCACTGAAGACAAAGCAGTGCCTTTGTCTGATAATTCATGCTGCTCTGAACAAGTGGCATGATGCTGTCAGCATTTCAGAGAATCTTGTCAGTGTGACACCCTCAGCCAGGGTGGATGGTTGTGGTGGCTGCTCTGGTGGATGTCGTTTCAGGGTTTCCCACGAGGTGTCACTGCGGCTGAGGGGACTGGAGCCCAGGGACAAGTGGTGTTATGGAGTGGTTAAAAATTCCAGATTCTTGCATGAACTTAGGATGCTGTCTTTCTTTATTTTGCACTTAGCAAAGAAGCAAAAATTGCTCAGGACCTGGCAGTGCTGGCTGATTTATGTTAACGTTCAAAGGACGAAGCGTGGGCTGCAGTCTGTGGCACTGGTATTCAGGGAAAGAAGCTGTTTGCGGTAAGAACGGAGTGGAAATGGGCAGAAAGGCACTGACCATAGGGCCATGTTTTTAACCTGTGTTCTGTTATCTTTTCCTGCCGTGACTTTGTTCAATGTTCAAATTTTATTTTATTTTTATGTGTGTGTGTGTGACCGAATTCTTCTGGTATACCCATAGACTAAATTTAAAAGATTGTCACTTGTACCTTTTTCTAATGAGAGAAAGGTGATTTCTTGCCAAACTATGGAACCTGCATCTGAACGTGTCTGTAACATTGTTTTGGCAGCCTGCTGTGGGCAGTCTGGAGAAGACGACACTATCAGAACTGTGTGAGACAGAAGATGAATGTTTTGGCTCTGCAGCATTGGGCCCAGAGCCTGCAATTTCGAGTAAGTCCTTGGAACTCCAGCTACTACTATTTCTAATGTTTGAGTTGCAGTCACGTGTAACTAATATGTTGCAGATCAAGAAAAAAATAGACCTTACACTAATTTGCTGTGCAAATTACAGCACATATGATGGAAGACGGTCAAAACAACTTACTTACAAGAAAAATTTCTTTACAAGAAATCCAGGCAAAGCAAGCTGGATCCATGTCTTATATTTGCTAGGAAGCAAACCGAGCAAGGAATTATTACTGTGTTATACAATTATAGTGAAAGTATCAGTTTTCTTTCCACCAGAAAACTAGCCACTGGTAAATAAGAGGTAAAAGAGAACAAGTGTGTGAGATTTCATGCCCTGCTCACAGCACTGCAGTTGCAGGGTGGGTGCATGTCAGCTGTTTGACATCACCTTACCTCTTTGTAAGACATTTCTATGTCCTAATGAATTTGTAAGCATGTTTAACTCCATTTTGGGCTAAGAAAATAGAATCCAGCATTTCATGTTCTTGAGAGGTTGTCAGCTCCTTCAGTAAATTGTTCATCTTAATGGAAGTGAGAACAGCGTTGTTGCTTGCTTGCTTTCCCTGGAACTGTGGCTCTTTTTTTGTTTCATTAAAAACAGGTGATGGTATTTAATTTGGCCTTTGCTGTAAGACAGCTGTGCTGCCTCCTGTGTGAGTCTTGGATTCTATTAAGCAGATAAACTCATGACTTGGGAAATCTTACCATATCTCAAGATATGATTCTATTTTATATGAAAATACTCTCTCTGTAACAGAACCTGTTTTCCACAAAGTATTATTTTGGACTTTTAATGGAAAGGTGTGAAAACATCCAAAAAAGGGAAAAAGAAATATGATATTGACATTCCTTGTCTTTGATCTTTTCTGTGCTGACATTCCTTTAGCATTTGTTTGTTTGGGTTGGGTTTTTTTTCCTCCCTTTGAGGGGTGGAACTTCATTGCTCATGGCTTTCACCTTTAGATCTTAAATGGAATTTCTTATTGGCTGCATGTTCTTCCTCTTCTCTGTTCTATGTCTGTAATCTTGTCAATTTTTTCACCTTACTCCCCCCTGGCTCCTGAATTGCTCTGTCAGGCCTGGTTGCAGTGGCGAGAACTGTATTTAGACGTCCAGAATGACAAGCAGAAGGAGACAAGGGCAGTAACTCACCATCAGCACTGGGAATTGAAGAGGTGCATGGAAGCGTGGCTGGGCTACCTAAACCTCTGCAGGGAAAAAACGCATCAGAATGGTGAGTTAGGACAGAACAGGGCTCAGCCCCCTTTGCTTAGGACACAGTGATGTGTTTTTCTATTCTAGGAGGTGCTGCAATGTTTTTGATTGCTCGACAGATGATGAGATGCAACTTGGACTTACGCTGTCACAGGGCTGCCTAGCTAAGGTTATACACTGAACTGTCAGAACACCACTTGCTTTCCATGTAATTGATTTAAAAGAAAATGCTTTCAGTTCCCTTGATGAAAACTTGCAAATTATATTGAGATACCTGTGAGAAGGATGCATTCAGGACTATTATCAGTCAATCTATGTGTGGATTTTCTTGGTAATCAGAAAATCACAACTGATATAAAATGGTAAAGATAATTACACTAGTTCTTTGTTTTTGTTTTTTTTTTCTTGAAGTCATTGGAGTGAGTTCAGACATGAATACCTGTTGATCAGTGGTAGTGGAAAAGAACCTAGCTTGGGTATCTGGGAAGTGGTGGTAGGAGAATGCCAAATTGTAATCAAGCTTGTGTACGTTGAACGAGTGACGCAGCATTAACTTCCCCTTCTTAAGTCAGCATAGTATGTTACTGTTTTAAAACTGCCTTTGTGATCAGTTGGAAAAATACAGTCCATGGCTGAGTGGTATTGTGAATTCTTACCACCGTTTTTCAGTGTTAGGGCTTCTGTCACTTCAGAACGAGTGGCTTAAATATCATGGCTTCATCTGATATAAAAGAGCCCAGGACGGAGCAAGGCATGAGTAATTTGTGTGTTTTTTTCCTAGAGCTGGCCCGTGAGCACCATCGAAGCAGGATAATCCATCGGTGTTTCTCTGAGTGGCAGCTGTCATGGGAGCACAGGAGAAGAATGCATGCTCACCAGAAGGACATTGACAAACTATCAGCGAGGATTGCATTACAGAGAGTCTTTGCCCACTGGAAGCATTGTATCCAATCTGTATTTAGTCAGGTTAAAAGCATTCCCGCAGGCGAAAGATCTGGTTAATAAGCAGGAACGTTGTGCAGTAGCGTGGGTGACAACAAACACGTTGTTATTAGGTGTATGTAAGGCCATACTAACAACTAATAAAACTGTTGCAATTACAGTATGTTAGCCTCTTGGCAGCCAAGAGCCTGCAGAAAATAATTTAAGGTTGGAAAGGTATGCCTTACTTAGCAGTGAATTAGAAATGTAATGTGGTAAACCAGCAAAATCTAAAAACTTGACCGTAATCAAAACTTGCCCAGGTAACTGCAGGAAATTCAATATTGAAGCAAATTTAGTTGGAGATCTAGTGCCCCTCTGTGGGAGAAGGTTGTGTATATATGAGGCTGTTTCTGTGTAAAAGATACTTTAGCTCGGTGACAGATGTTGCACTCTGTGTGGAAGAGACCCGGCGGTGTGAGCTGGCTGAAAAGCACTACAGGCATCATCTGTTGGTAAGAGCACTGTTACGTGTCAGGGAGAGGCTGTGTCCTGCCTGGCAGTGTGCCTCTGATGCTGACAGTGGGGTGTGGGCATTGATAGGGAAATGCACAATTTTGTGCCATGGTGAGTTCGAATCCAGGTTTCTAAATTCCAACTAGTCTGGAATCTGATGGCTGAATCCAAATGGGGAAACTGTGCTGCTCTCCAGAATAGTTATTCTTCCAATTGGGAAACTGGTGAAGTAGCAGATTGTGAGGGGAAACTGATGCATGGCTTTGATGGGTAAATAAATCTTGGCTATTGCAAGGAGTAGCATCAAACATCGTTTGCCTGTAAGCAGTAGACAGTTCTAAACTTACCTGTGCTTGCTCATCTGGATTGCCTGAAAGCTGTGTGCATTTCTTGTTGCAGAAACTTGGCCTTAAGGGTCTTTCACAGAATGTCACAAATGCTCATCTTCAGCAAATGAGAAAAAATCTTTCCTACCGTCAGCATCAAGTTACAGTGAGTTTGACTTTTTGTTGTTCTTGTGGTAGTTTTTCTTTAGCTGTTTTATTTGCTTCTACTTTCACATACAAAATACTTTTTTATTAAATCAGTGGCTGTTTTGTTCCTAAATACTAATGGCAACAGAAAATCTTCTGTGTAAGTCAACTGTCAGTCTTAGATTATTTTATAACAATTTGGTTTTGTATGTTTATGGTGACCTTTTCTTCTACAAAAAAAATTCATAGCAGGTTACAAAACAAGTTTGGTGTAGTGCAGGAGGCAACCAGTATGACATTTAATGATGTCTTTCTTTGTATGCTTCTCCTACCTTGATATCTGTGCTTTTACATAAAAAAAAAAAAAACAAAACAAAAAACAAAAAAAACCCAACCCTGTCTTTTTATTGTGGGTTTTTTCTGTTTTGTTTCAGGTGCTGCAGAAGTTCTGGAATCGTTGGAAGTCCCGTTTGGAAGAGAAGGAGGATGAACAGCTGCAGGCCTTAACATCAGTGTCTCATGCCCGTTACAGGTATGCAGAGAAATACTCATATAAATTTGTACAAATGTGGGATTTGGGGATCTTTGGTTCCCTTTTAAAATCTGGAAATGCTTCTGGGAGCATGACTGTCCTGATGATAATTGTTCTTATATTTTCTATGAGTAGTGGGCAATTTGTATCTCCTGCTTCTCTGTGAAATGTGAGAGGGAGAGTGCTTAAACCCAGCTCTGAGGCTTGTTTAGATTTAAGAGTTGAGCATTTTACTGGTAAGAGCAATGGGTTGGAGCTTAAGCACCAACAAAGCTCAAAACACTTGTTGCTGCTGCTTTACTTTGGGGATGAGCCAGGGGAGTTGATAGCTCATGTATGCTACCCCTGCTGATTGAGGTACTCCAAGAGTGAAGGTAAGGTTTTTTTGTAGATGCTAAATTTATTTAGTCCTAGGAATAAGTCAACATTAACAAAGCAATCAGAAGGCTGTTAGATTTCTGAAGTTTGAGTTCGATGGGGAGTACCTGTTACGACAAAGTTCAAAGGATATATATTTGATTCTTATAATTCCTCTGGTTATTGGTTCCTAATGGTGCTTTCAGGTGGTTCCAAAATGCAGGATGTGCAAATTCTCTAGACTAAGTTGCCGTAGAACTTCCTGGATTTTTGAGTGAAGATTTTTAGGAAAGAATAAGACCTCTACAAGATAGGCCTGTGCTATTCAGCACAGCACATTCTACTCTACAGTGCTCACATCCTGGAGCTAGATTTGAAACTGAGAACACTTCAACCACAATATTGTGGTGGTGTTTTCAAATGATGCCTGCTGAGATGTCCCCGTGTTAGTGTATTAGTGCAATGAGCCACATAAAGTTGCTTGGTTGATATTCAGGGTAATAAGGGAAGGAAACTTCATTCTGCTATGCAAACTTTTGTGTGATGTGCTTTTTCTGATTAGCACAGCCTGCATTCAAAAAGACATTTAATTTTACTACAGCTCAGAGAAATACCCTGTGGCCTAAACAGTATCTTCTATTCCATAAGATTTCAATCCCATTTCTTCTAATCCTCCCAGCAGAGTTTGCTTTAAGTACTAACTTTTTCTTGATTGAGAGGCCAATATTACAAGAATTACTGATATAACTGGTACTGAGTCAGAGTTGATTCTTGTTTTATTTTCAGGGCATAATTACTGCACAAATATCTCTAATTGCCTGATGTCTTGGCATCAGGATAACTTTGGCTTTGCTTAGAGGTTACTGAAGATATAAGAAATATTATCGTGGTTACTTATTTTAGTCAGTTGCACTATGCACAATGGGATTCAATAATGAAATAAATAACACGTGCCTGTTAAGCTTGAATTTTGTCTTCAAGACCAATGTAGAACTTGGAGGAAAAGAACCCAAACTCAAAATGATGATATTTGTTGTTTCACAACTGCAATCATGCCAAAATAAAACCTTTACTATAGTTGGTGTTATGCTAATTTAAGTTTACAGAGACATTTCTGTTTTCTGTTAATGTAAATGGATAATATGGGTTTTCATTGCCTCTTACAATTCAACCAGTAGCCTTTGTCTCAGAGTAATGATACATCTTACTAATTACTTTTTCTGGCATGTTATGAGGGCACAGACATGCACAGGAGTTACAAGAATTTGTGGAAATCAGAGGGGATGAAATAATGATTCAGAGAAAAATAAGTATTTGCCTTTTTTTTGAGATGCCTTAAAGGCCTTGTCTAGGCTTGTATTCCTAGCCATCGATTCAAGGCTGGCTCTTTAGGTAGGGTTAAGGTTTATGATAATATTAAAACATACTTCCTGTTTTCAGTTTTATAAGACTAACAAAAAAAAAAGTTTGCTTTCCTTGGAAAAGGGTATGTTTTGAAATATGCTCTTACAATGAGTCCCTTCCTGAGACACTTTTTCTCGTGTGAGTTGAGAGGGAAAAATGGTTTTTAACATTGAATCATCTTTCCTGGTAAACTTGGGACCTTGCATCTTTTCATTGGCAGAGCATGGTCACACCCTGGGTTCTAGATTCCTACCTAGAAGCTTGGCTTCACAGTTGAAAAACAAGCTGCAGAAAGTCTGTTCTGCCTTGGATATTGGCTTGCTTTTGGGGAGATTGACAAATGGGTTTGGAGGGCAGGCTGAGTAATGAGGGCAGCTGTGTTTCTGTGGGCAATTGGGAGTTTTTCAGTGGTGTGAGCATGCAGCTGTGGTGCATTTGCTTACCCTCTGGAGACAAGGAAGGAGAGGAGGGAGAAGAAGCAGGAGGTTAAGCTTAGGGAAGATGAGTTGGAGCGTGCAACTGCTGCAGGGTAACTTACACCTCTCTCACCAGGGAAGGGATGAACAGATGGCTTGAAGGCACTCGTTGGTTCTGTAGCCTCCCTTGATTCCATGGATCAGGAATGTTTTTGTGTGCAATCTTTTCTCTTTAGAAAGAGTATAAATGGAGTCCTGTTTCCTGAACACAAAAGACCAAATTCTAAGAAGCGTGTTGCTCATTCAGAGGTTCGGGGCTGCTTTCCAACCAAACCTAAGTGAAACTTCCGTGGCAGTTTGCCAGAACTCAGCTTCCCTCTTGGTTTCTGTTACACATACGTGCTGCCTGACAAGTCAGTGCCCCAACTACTCTGTGTGGTGGTAAGATCCAGGAGATACCCCAGAAGAGCCGTCAGCTGAGGTTTGCGACTGTTTACAGATCAAAGGCTCTTCCTGGCAACTACCAGTACCCTCCAGGAAAAAGCTAACTTCACTCATGTTGTTTACCAACCTATAAATTGTAATGAGCTGTAATAGCTACCTACCAAAAATGACCTGGTAAGAATCCAAAATATCTTTTAAGCCTCTCTAGACTAGAGAAGAGCTGGGACTTGCTGACAATCTAATTAATACACCCACATGAGTGAGTGCTGGAAATAACTGATGGAGTTTGAACAGGGTGCTATTTCCATCAGGCTGTAGCTCAGACTTCTAGACTAGGACATGTCTATCATGTGCTTGCTTTGTGAGAGATGTATAGTGCTCAGTCACAAGTATATTTTAATTGCATTTTTGGGATACTATTTGATAATGATTTTTGTGCATCCCCTGGGGACGAGGCAGACTCACAAATACTGTGCAAGAAGCAAGAAAGAAGCTTTGGTAATAAGGGCAACTATCCTGACCATGTTCATAAAAGAAGGCTTTGGTAGGATCCCTTTAGTGCTCAGATCAGACCATGCTGCTTTTTATTATTGTTTTTATAAGTTTTTTCAAGTCCTATTACAATCTTCTTTGTTTATTTGTTTTGGCTTCTGGGGTTTTGTTTGGGTTTTTTTGTTGGATTTATTTTGTAAATAAGTTACTTGGTCATAAGTCAGAACAATCTATTGAATGATCTGAATGAAAGCAGGGAGTTCTAATAACTTCAGAAAATTCATTAATCTTGTCTCATATATTCTGGGTAAGATTTCAGGGGACAGAATAACTGTCTGGATTTTTAACCCAGAGAATAACAAAGACACTAAGCTGCCTAATTTCCAAAGAAGGCTTGCATGATTTGAAAAACCAAATAAGTTTCTATTTAAGTTGTACATGGACTGGTCTTATGACATTCATAAAATCTCTCTCTTTCTGAACAAATTCTTTGCTGAGCTGACGTTCTCCCTTTTCACTTGCAGGAGAGTGTTGATGAGACAGGTATTTGACGTGTGGTTGCTGAAGGTGTGTAAGCAGCAAGAATACCAAATGGAAGAGAAGAGGGTAAATGTAATGTGATTCTGTGATTCTGTAACTCTTCTACTGGGCCTTACTTAGGCAATACAGAGGATGATTTCTTAGTTGCTCTCTGTGAACATCAGTTAGCATGAGATGGATTTAGGTGTTGTAATTTCCCTTTTTCCTGGTGGGGGATCAAATTCGAAATGGAGTACAACCAGTATTTACTAATCACATTTTTAAGTTAAGCTGTTTATTAATAGTAGAATAAAGCTGTTATTATTAGAGGATAATTATTCACACGGTTCATTCATTTATTCTCTCACCTGGTAAATACGTGTGTGTTCTCTCACTCACACTCCACCAGTTTCACAGTTACCTGGTCGAAACAGTAATAAAGAACCAACTCCAGCCTATTTCAGAAGTGCAGTGTTGTAGTGATAAACAATTTGCTTCTTAGTAGGTGTCCAGAAAGTCCCTTAAGGAGTCCTTATTTTCCTAATATGTATATATAATCCTTTAGTCTTTGTATATAGCAGCCACTGCTGCCTTTCATGTGGCCTGAGTTACACCTCAGTTGATGGTAGCATGTGTGGGTGGCTTTGTGCAGATAATATGGCTGACTCTTGGTGTTCTGAGATTATCAGTTCTTGCAAATTCAACAGGACTAGTTTGTGGAGTTTATCACTTCTTGGGAGTCTTTCATGTGCTACTTACCAACTTTTATTTTTCCTCTCTTTGGCCTGCTGTTTTCTGATAACAGCTTCTCCATCCACACACATATGGGTACCTGCAGAACATGTTCATGTGAACTTGCAAAGGGGCTTTGACACGTGTTTTGTTCTGATGATATGTACTGTTCAATGTGTGAAAAGGAAAATGGACATTAGACAATTCTGTGCATGTCATCTTTAAGGAGGTGTTTTCTGTTTGTAACTGGCCTGTGCTGTGAATTCATTGCCACCTTCTTTCCATTATAGGCTGTACTTCATTTTGAAAGGCAGCGCTTGCGTTTTTTCTGGTCCTTCTGGTGCAGAAGAAGAGCTGCCTGTTTGGAAGAGCAGGAGGGCTTAGCTCGTGCAAGAGATCACTACAATAACCTGATGCTGCTAAAGGCTTTCCGTTTGTGGAATCAAAATACTCGGGAGAGAAAAACAGAGTAAGAATGTTTTTTTTTGAAAGGGAAAATTATTTAGATTGGTGTGTGGTGGCCTACTTCTGACAAAGCAGCATTTCATTCACAGTGATTCTGGCTCCTTATTTGTGCTTTAGAATCTCCAAGTTTGTCTTCAGTACATGACTTGCTGAAAATGGCAAGTGTGAACTCACATCTGTGCTACAAGGGTTTAATAACACGGGTTGCATTGTAGGACAAATAATTAAATTATTTTTCTTCTAGGAGGCTCAAGGAAATGCAAGCCTTAAGATTTCACTCTTCAAAGTGTCTGCAGTGGAGTTGGAACAAGTGGAGGGAGGTGAGAGAGTTAACAGATGGGGAAGAGCTTGAATCCTTTTTGTTATGTTTAGGTTGCTTGTACCCATCTGGCTAGAAATTAAATTGTTTATGTTAAACACGAGTCATTCCTCAGCTCTCCTACCCTTCTACATGGATAAAACCAGTTCAGCATGGGCAGACTGGGAATTGTGTAGGGAGGAGATGGAGTTCTTTACTTCTTGTTCACTTGTCTAGGTATAGTGGGACTGAGACTATAGTTTAGGAGATTTATCTGGAATTAGTGTGATGAAATTATCCCTAGCCAGTATTGGGTGTTCTACTTCTAACTGAAGTTAGAAGTTTGTAACACCAGTTTGAGCGAGAACCTACTATCGCAAGATAAAAGATTGATGTTTCCCCAGAGAATTCCCCTGAGAATGGTCCTCATCTCTCTGCTGTCTACCATTGCCTGGTTTCTCTCCATTACATGTAGATAACTTTTTTTTCCCCTTCCTCCTTACAGTATGTGGGGCATCAGCATGAAAAATGGAGGAAGTTGGTGCAAGCAGATGTGCACTATCAGCACATATTGCTGGGCAAGACCTTGGCAGCCTGGAAGGTAGGAGGGGAATGTCTTGTCTTTGTGACTTTTGTCTGTGTGTGCTGAAGTGTGTTAGTGAGAACTGAAGAGCTGCTGTTTCTCTTCAGGTGCAAGTGCACAAGGTAGAATGGAGGCTACTGTAGATATGGTTGTATAATCTGTACTGTTGCTTTTTGGAGCAAAAGAACCAATGTAATCTTGTGTCTTTGAAGGATATATATATATAAGATAGGTACCATTAACTAGTGTGTAATGACTGTTCATCTTGGAAAAACAGCATTTGATTTCGGTGGCTGTAACCTCATTTTCCCCTATACTCCACTGCTGCTATTACTCTACTAAGATGCTACTAAGAGTTGCCAGAAGTCTCGTCTCCTCAAAGATGTTTTGAGATGTTTCCTCAAAGCAGTTGAGGAAAACTTTACTTCTTGCTGCTTTTGTTGCAGAGTTACCAACACAACATACAGTGCATTCTACACCAAGTAGCTGAAAAGGAGGAAGAGCGCACGAGAGCGCGGCTGCGGTAAGCCGTTCCCTGTGATTGAGCTTAAGATGCTGGGCTTAAGGAAGTGCTGTGGTTTTGTGCTGCCTTCTCTGCAGCAGAGACCTGAAGGGCAGAAGTTAGTTTGCAAGACTGTGTTTACAGACAGATGGGTTTGGTTCCCCTGTGAGCGGGAAGGTACCAAGTGAACAAGTGAGAATTGTTCTTAATGGGTTTTTTTGTTTGTTTTTTAATTTTTTATATATTTTGCCTTCAGACAGCTGCTGTGTACATGGAGAGAAAATGCCCTTGCTCTTATAAGCGAAGCTAAGGCAGCTGCTCGGGCAGATGAGCACTACAGGAGAGCCATCCTCTCAAAGGTAGGGTCTGTGGAGCAGATCCCAAGGTCTAAGTACAGATGCTGGTTCTGGCAGGGGTCAGGTGATGCAATTAGAAGGACCAAAGACTTCATATAAGAGCCACTACTAAGAAAAACCTAAAGAGTGGGAGTCCCATCTTCTTTTCACACACATCTCTGAGTTAGTTCATGGTTTTTCCTCTTCCTTTCTCCCCATTTCCTAGAAGGAAGGGAAAACCATTAGTATGATACAGAACAGTAGGATTACCTGGCGAGGTGGGGGGCAAACAAGCAGACAGAGGGACAGAAAAGAGTGCCTTGGAAAAATCACAAGGCGACCCTCTGAAATGCTGATGTATTTAATTTATAGAAAATTTGCACTCTTCTGCTCAGCCTTATGTGAAGACTGAGATGGAAATGGTTATGGTGCCAGCAATGTGAAGTACCTTGCTTCCCCTTCCAAAGAACGTGGCAATGTCAGTCTGTATTGTATCTCTAGGTGTTGCTGCAGTGGAGACGTGCTGCCTCGCTACAAGTGCGTTACCGTCAGCAGAAGATGACAGTTGTGATGGAGGCCAGAAAACATTTGGATACAGGTGAGCTGGTGGAGAGATTAAACTCTCAAAAGACTTAGTTATCCGTGTATGATCCTTAGAAGTGGCTCAGTAGGGCAGTCTGGTGTCATCTGTACAGATGAAATGACTTAACGGTCTATTCAGCCTACAAAGGACATCCCTGCAGAATGGGCAATCACCTGGGAATCCAGTGCTCAGTTGTAGGCTGTTGTGTGGCTTGTGCTTCTCTGTTGGTGCCTTGTCTGTATGAGGGATGGTAACACTTCCTTCCTCAAAAGAGTTTTCCAATACTAATTTTGAGAGGCTCAGATGTCTCTGTTTTGAGGGCAGTGCAAGTAAATCTTAATCTTTCTTTAGTACAATTAGTACAAAAAGGGCTCTCAAAGTCAGCAAGCATCTTCGTGGTACCAGCCATGTTCTCGACATAAGAATTCTGAAGCACAAAGGGGGCAAATAATTTCCTAAAGATATAAAGGATGTCGGTGGCATCAGGGAAAGACTTGCCAATCACACCTCACTGTCTGTTACCTGAGGTGTTTCATGATCCTTCTTCCTAGTGATGAGTGCTGTCAGTGCTGAGTATTGTCAGTGTGAAGTATTGCTTAAACTGTCTGGAAGAGCAGCTGATCATGTGATAGTCTCTGAGATTATTAGTCTCATTTTGGTACATTAATTAATTTATCTTCTCTTAACAGTGCACTTACAGAGCTTGTTTCTTCACTGGAAGAACTTAACTAGGGAGTCTCTGGTGCTGAGGGCTCAGCAGCACATGGCTGTACAGCACCACCAGCAGCATCTACTCCAGAAGTACCTGGTGAAATGGAAGCAATATCATCAGCAGTGCCTTGAGAAGATGGTAAGAAGGATCAGCAGCCTCCCCAGCCAGTGACCCCGGGTGGGAAGGTGTGGAGGAGCAGGCCATGTCCCCTGGTGAAGGGAATGGTAGTCTTGGCTGAGGAGGAGCATGACAGCCTTGTGCATTGAAGAGGAAGGAGCGTGCCTGTATCTTGCCTGAAGAAGCTTTGATAGAACTAGTAGACTTTAAAAGAGAGGAGAAACTGGGCTTGGCCATGTGTGGGATCAGTTAATGAAATCCTGGCTGGGCTTACAGATCTTTGCAACTTGGGGTTACATGGCAGGGCATTTAGGTATTGAGACCGGCCTCAACAGAACAAAGGGAAGGTGATAAAGGCTGTTTGCTGCCCGTTCTGCTCTAGTAGCATTTGGCTCAGATAAGTGGAGTTTGTTTGCAAGTGACTCACTGTTCTGGTTGCCTTACAGCTGCTACAGAGACAGGGAGATCAGCTAATGGCACGGAGACTTTGCTCTGCTTCCCTCTCTCACTGGAAGACACGGGTAAGGAATTGTGCCCTGGGTAGGTATCTAGCTCCTTGCTGATCCTTATTCTGTCTTCTCCTTCATATCTCTCTATATTCATAAAAACTTATTTAAACATTTTCTGGATTTTTTTGTTCCACTACCACAGAAGACACTGTGCTGTATACTGGGTGAACCCAGCAGGTTGTTCTGCTGTGGGACATAAACTCCTAACCTGGTTGCTGTGCCATTTTAATTTTTAAAATTTTTTTTTGTTTGATAGCTGCTGTTGCAGCAGCGATGGGAGAAGCAGAAGACAGTGCAGGCCTTGTGGCACTGGTCCCATTCGTTGCAGAGGAAGGTAAGGGTGTGGGGGGGTCAGGGGCAGACAGGTGAATTTGCTGATGTGCAGTCAGCAGAGTGCACATTGAATATCTCTTTTCCTTTCATCTTTGGGGTGCTATATGCTATTTTAGGATGCTGGAAAACTGTCCACAGATTCTTTTACCGATTAAAAAATTTGCACACGTTTTTCCCCATCCAGCCTCAGGTGACTTAAGTCCCTGTCCCTTTGTCTTTGTGGCAGTGTCCTACTGTTGCTGTAGCTCTGCCTGTTGTTATCCAGGGGCAGGGAAAGCTGTCCTGTCTGCAGGGGGAGTCCCCGGCCCAGAACTCGCAGCTCTCTGTTCCAGTCTGTTAGAGACTCCCTGTCTCTGTTCTTGTCGTAGGTATTCGATGCTTGGCTTGGATTTGCCAAGAGGCAGCAGCAGAAGAAAGTTTACGTTGAAAAAGTCACAGGATTTTACCACACTACTCACCCAAGAGAAGGTGTAACCCAGGTCTTGAGATGCAGTGCTGACATGAAACATTTGCAGGGAGAGCTCCAAGCCCAGCACCAGTTGAAGGTGAAAGAGGCAAGTGACTGCTCTGATACATCCCTACACCTCAACTCTTGTTTGGATCTGACAGGCTTTTGCCTGTGATTCAAAGCAAAGTGCCCTGTCACTTTCATTCAGTGTTGCTAATTGGGAATCTTTCTTAATTAAGTTATTTCAAAACTGGCCAATTCCTACTCTAGGAAATACTGTTGGATTAAACCTTTGCTTGTGGCTGGGGTCTGGTCTCTGGATTCTGTGCTAGAATGAAGCGTTAGAGGCTGTGTCTAATCCTGTCTTGGCTTTAGCACCGCTTACATGTTTGAACGTGCCCTTTGAGCATCAACCCAGCCCTGTGTGTGGAAAGCAAGATTGGGATGGCTGTGTTGGTTGCTCTCTTCCTGCTCCTGGGCAGCTTTCCCAGCTCTTTTCCAGACTTTCAAGACCCTAGTAGTTCTGTTTGCTGCCTGCCTCGCTGGAGAAGTATCCAGTTTATTCCCTTTACCCAAAAGTTACCTTACCACAGTGGACCTGCTGATTTAGCTTAGAGATCTGAGATGGCTGTGAGGTCATCAGAAATCTCAGTTCCTTTCTGTGGCGTTCTTCTCCCTGGGTAGCGTGGTGTTGCTTCCTCCTCTCAGCCATCCAGTGCTCTACTGGTTGTGTTGGCAGGCAGCCTACAGCCCTCACCAGTCAGTGTATTCTTGTGCCATGCTGTGGAAACAGAAGGCGCTCTCCAAGAAATTAAATAAGCCATGTTCTTTTCTGCTACCTCTGAAGAAGCAAGTGACATTTAACATGCCTGATGTAAGCCCTGAGACAAGAGGATGTCCAGCAGAGGAGGAGCTGTGGCCTTCAAAATGCAGTCGTCTACCATTTCACCTTGCTGATGGGGACTCAATTCTCAGGCATCTGTGAGTGTAACGTTCTAGTTCCTTCTGCATTTCTCTGGCATATGTGTAGTTTTGTGTATGTGCAGTCCATCTGTCTGCCTTTCTATTTTGTGTTTCCAACTTCTCACACTAATTACTTCCATGCGGTTTCTGTAACTCTTTCTCTGACCCTGTGTCCTATGGCGGGTGTTGCAGTTACACAAGAGCTGCTGCATAACACATACATCAGCACACAAATAGTGAAAGAAATTGTGACTTTACGGTTACATGTCAGTGACAGGGAGAATCAGCTCAGCTGTATACTTTCCTGCTGTGCGTTTCTCGATATAGAATTATGAATTCATGGAGTGTTGGTCATTTTTCATAGAACAGTTACACAGAGAGACATTTGAAAGATGTATGTGATGGGAGTTGTACTGTCGTGAGAGCTTGTCTTGCCTAAGTGACCAGTAGTGGTCACTGAAGCACCTTTTTTTTTTCACTGAAGTCATGTGTAGGGTCTGATGAAATAATAAACATCAAGATCCTGGCTGTGTAGAAACTGAACTTTCTTCTTGGCTCTTTCTTTCCCCTGGGGAAGGTATTCCTTAAAAAATTTGTACTGATCATGTGGCAATCGCAAAGAAGAATCTTCCATGGAGCTTCTCAGTTCAGGACAGGAGCCTGACAGGGAAATACGGTGACAACTTCACATTTCTCTAAGCTCACGTGTGCTGCCAAAAGTAGCTCTGCCTTCCCCAGTTCTTTCCTTTCCACCACTCCTTGTGTTGGCACAGTCATTCATGCAGCAAACCAGATTGTGCTGATGTGTTTGAAATTTAAACTTTAAAGACTATTATTGCATGCAAGGGAAGCATTGCAGAGAAGGGACAAATGATGGACTAGGACTGTCTCTTCAGCTGCAGTGCCAGTTTATGCCAGTTGAAAATAATCCTGAATCTGGGGCATTATTGATTTTGTTTGTTCTTTCCAGAAACGCTATTCGACGAGCAAGGTTACCACCACAGAGGCCTGATTTCCTTCTGGAATCTCTGGAAAGCAAGGAACTGCTGGGACCTCCTTTTACAAGGTAGAAAATCTGTTTTGAAAAAGAGAGTGACTTACAGTGGGCCTTGGGTTATGCTTATCCCCTCAAATCCCCTCACTTTCATAACGCAGAGTGTTTAGTTCTGCAACCGAATAGCAATCAAGGACTTGGTCTCATTAGTGAGAGGATTTGAGGGAAAGATAAGGCACATCATTTCAAAAATGAATGGGCTTAGTTAATAAGTTTCCTTTCACTTGGAAGTCAGTCTTGCCATATAAACTCAAAAGTTTGAGTTATGCAGGATGCTTTTAGCTCATAGATCATACTGGCCCCACAACAGGTTTGGGTCTGGATTTAACTAATGTAGTAGGGAATTGTTAGCGATTCTGGTAATGCAGAGCCAGGACCAAATATCTATCCATTTTCTGTCAAAACCTAGCTGAGGTTGCTTCTGCTCCCCTCTTTCTCTTGTCCCCAAACCAAAATAAGGCAGGATTTTATTAATGAGTAGAATTCACAGCTCTAAAGAAATTGTTTCAGGTGGGATTAATGTGGAGGATTTGGAGCAGGGCAGGTGGGAGTAACAGAAACCTTAACTGTTTTGCTGCTTTTTATTTTTTTAAACCACTGTGATGTTTTTCTAATTTTTTTTTTTTTTAATTGGGGTTTCTCCTGCTTAGTAAAACAGCTCACTGGAAATCTGTGTGCAAGGGAATAATGAGACTCTCCCTCTTTTTGCACTGACTGCAAAGGGTGAGACCAACAGGTTGCAATGTACAGGGACCCCATCCTTCTCCCTTTACAGATCAGAGGCACCCTTCCAGCAAACACCTGTGGACAAAAGTTCTGTGCAGATGGGGAACTTAATGCCAGCACTTCAGACAGAAGAAACTACCTGCAAATGTCTCTCTCAAATGGGCAGTGCCCCTTGTTCTGATCCACCTCTCACACACACTGCTCTCCCCTCTGGACCGCTGTGGACACGTGATGTGGGCCATGCTGTTCAGAGGGCAGAGCTACGGTCTCCTTCATCCTTCATGCCCCAAAAGAAAGCTGGAGCAGAAATGGTGAGTGTGTTGCTGAAGGAAAAATTCAGTGTGTTTGCTGGGCTACTGTCAGCGCGTGTGCTGCTTACTGCTGGTTTTTCTTGCGGCTCCTTTGGACTGTTGAGCTATTCTTTTCTTGTTCTAGCTATCTATCATCCCAAAAGCTGACTGAATTAACTGGCTCTGAATGACCAAGAACTGTTCACCACCAGTCTGAAGCAGTGTTTCAGCTACTGACCAACCCCTGTGTGTGCATTTTTTTTATGGTCTCACAGCCTTCCTAGCAGGATGTTTTTCCTGGCAATTGACTTGAGAGTGGTGCTCCTTCAAAGACTACAGACCGAGCAGTTACAGTTTCCAACCAGGGATTCAAGAGTAACTTGGTTTAGTAACTGCAGCTGAGAGTCACAAAAATTGAAATTCGTTGCACCTACAAGCAGGTGCTTGCATTTTAAGCTTTTAAGCTTTAAGTTCCACACAGAATGGGAGGTGTTCAGCTCGATGAAACATCTCCATGTTAGAAATGAAAAAGCCCATTTCTTAAGCTCTGCTGCTTCTGTGATATTTTATGAGAGGGCTCAGTGACTACAGGGGGTGTCTGGCTGGGAGCAGGGCTTAGTACATCAGTTGCATCCTCCTTGTGAGGCTTACTCAAGAAAATCCTTTGAGGAAAAACCAGTATCATTCTGACGTTGCAGAGAAGGGATCAGCCTCTGAGTGCTCGCCGAGGAGCTCAAGACTTTCAGCTGGAGTCTGTGGTGAAGAAGTTGCGACCAAACTTGCAGCCACGTTTGCTGTTACCTGAGGACTTGGTGGAAAAATGGAGTCACCAAACTGCGGGTAGGTCCTCAGATCTAAACTACAGCTGTTGTGTGACCTCCAATAAATGCAAGTGAGCCCCACAAAACCTAAGGGAGAGAAGGCAGTCTTGCATGCCTGCATCAGAAGGTGAAGAGTATCAGCTGTTCCTTTTTGGGTTGGTAACACAGTAGCTGTAGTTACAGTATGGGTTGTAAAGGGGACAGATGGTGCCTAAGCACCTCTCAGTGCAGTGTTTCTAATGATACTTGTGTTCCATGGGACAAGACTTGCCACTTCTACAGTAGATGTAAAACACTAAACCATCAATAGGCCAAAACAGGGTTTGTAGGACTAAGCCATTCCCTAGAGCATTTCTTTTTTTTTTTTTTTAATTTAAACTCAGTTCAGAGCTTATAATGCTGTCAGGACTCCTGACCTCTTGGGTGAATAGGTCTGTGTCACATGGTGACAAAATGTGTAAAAAAGGACTCGGGAGGGTTCCATGTTTCTGTTCTGCTGACCTGGCTGTCCTTGACAAGAAGAAACAGCAGATGTTTGCTCTACATCCACTGCCTGTGCCTTGTGTCTTCCTTCCAGCTGAAGGGGGAGAAAGGGAGCACGGTTCCAGAGAAGAAATGGTGTTGCAGAGAAAGCTGGAAGTTGAACTGCGACACATCCAGCAGCAGATGCAGTACTACTTCAGCAGGAAGCAGGAACTCAAGTATGTTGCAAAGCTGCTTTAGCCAGCTTTTCCTCATGCTGTCAACTCAATATTGCATTTTTTTTGTATTTATCTACTTTGAAAATAGCCAGTCTGTTCATAGCAGAACTGCGAATGAAAGACAGAAATGTTCTAGAGATTTTCTCCTTTTAAGACTTCACTTCAGGTGGGAGAGTACATGTGCTTATTCTTTTGTAGCCAGTAAGTGGTTTAATCATACCTTTGTCAGCTCTTGGAGAAAGCCCAGCAAAGGTATCACGGGGTGTAATCTGAAGGCAGAACAAAGGAACTTGGCAGAGCAGCTGAAAGTTAGCTTTTAGTTCTTTTATTGGGAAATGTGAAGACTTAGCTTTTCCAGCTGTCAATTAAAAAAAATGGCTGGGGTTTGACAACTTCTCTACTAGAAGATATCATGTACAAAAATGCTTAAAAGAAAATTAAGGTGTCTTAATTAAGGGATTCAAATGTCAGGAAATGAAGTCAAGAACTTGGAGTGCAAAATGGAGACAACAGTTTTCAGACAGATTTGTTTTTAAAGACTTTTACCATTCAGCAGTTTGAGACAAAAGAGAGAGGAGAAAAAAAAAAAGGGTCTTACTGCAAGTATCGATTGCAAGTGTATGTTGGCTTAGACTGTTGAGCTTCTAATTGGGATAAGATCTTCTAATCCATTTTATCAGGTCCTGTCAGCAGCAGGCCCAGATCCTGCAGAAGTGGCTGGAAATGAGCACACAAGCAGAGGGCCAAGATGATGGGGTACAAGGAGCTCAGGAAGAATTGGATCAGGTGTGTAAATAGCAAACAAATTGTAGTTACTGAAGTGATTATCACTGTTAGTACTGAGCCTGAGGGTAGGTGTGAGGAATTGCATAGTAAGCTCTAATTAAAATGCTGAGAGAAGGGAAGTGTGGAATGGGAAGTGGGCTATTGAGCAGAACAAATGGGAAGATGTAATTCCCATTCCAATAGACCTTTCTAAGGCTATTTCTAGGCTCCACTGAAGGCTTTAGTAGATTCAGTCTCAGGTTTTTTTCCTGTGATTTCTCAGGAGGGTGTAGCTACACCCCCCTGGCCCAAGCCACACCGCTGTGTCCTCCAGGCTCGTTCTGGGGGAGCTGCACTGGTACCTCTAAAGTGAGCCAGTATGTTGCTGCTCCCCAGTGCCACAGTCCTGTCACTTAATGTTTTTTAAGCAGGATAATATAAAGGCTGCTGGAGCTCACCCACTCTCCCTTGGTCAGAGAGACTAAATGCTGCCTTCTCTTTCAGTTACGGGTGAGGATCAACACTCTCACCAAAGCACAGCTACAGGAGAGACACCACGTGCAGAACCTGGTTGCCCGCCTGCGTGACATCCAGATTGCTCTGGACATATAATGCAGCTGAACCTGCTTTCCAGCTCACAGGTAGGACTTCTTGCCCCTTTTGCAGCAGGGGAGGATGGCAGTGATGTATATATTCTCTTAGTCTGTGTATGGCACTTTTACTTTATAAACTAGCTTATAATATTTTAGTTTGTTTTATTTTGTTACTACAGCTGGCTAAACCCCAAACCAAACAGAGCTAAATATACCTCATGCTGCACTCCCAATAGCTAGTATAGGTGACCCTGGCATATCAGAAAGATAAGCAACACCAATAAGACTCTTTATTTCAAAATGTTTGCAATTAAATGAGTTTGTGTCAGTAAGTCATACACTTTGACGTACAAAAATACCGTGCTACTGATACAGTTGAATTAAATGGATTCTCCGTGCAGGAGAAATTCACAGCATTATCAGTACCCTCTAGGAACTTTGCTTCCACTTCCACTGTGTAACAAATTAATGTTTATTAATCAGCTAGCTCTGCACAGTATTAAGACCATCACAAAAACAGCCACTTAGATGCTGAATCCTCTCCTCCTTAGATTTCTGATAAAGCAAACATCTGGTAACCCGTCTTCTCGGCTAACAGTAACCTTCAGATTCTGTGGATGATGATGGGTAGGAAATTAAAGCTTGAAGTTGCTTTGGCTGCGTCTGGACACTACAGGCCCCAGTGGAAAAGGGGGAAAATGTTCTGTCTTTTCTCTCATCCACTGGAACAAATCTGCTTTCTAGTGTTAAGGTGACATTGAAGTTTAGTCAAAAGTCTAGTCACAGCTTTTTCCTCTTGGGGGTGATGTTTGCCATAGTCTTTTCTAACTCTCAGTGGTTTAAAAACGTGCAGGTTTCTATATTCTCTATATGGTAATATACTGCTGCAGGAGTAAACTTGCTAATGCCAAGAAGTTTTACAAGAAAGGTGGCTGAGCCACTTCAAGCTTTCAAACTCCTCCACTGTGTAAAGTGGGGAAACATGGACTCTCAGAGCCAAATGAATTTCCTCCTGCTTGTCACCCAAACAGCCACCATCACCTGAGTCATGGCTGGGCTACATCACTTACAGGCAGTTTATCATCCCTTCTTTCCCGATGACAAGCTAAGCATACAGGACTTGGCAAACTGGACATTTGTACAACAAAATTATATTCTATTTTCTGCAGTGCATACAAAGAAAAAGTTTTTCTTTAGGAAATCAGAGCTGGTCAAAGCCTACCATCTCCTTGCAGTAGCAGGAAAAAAACACCCAAGGCTCAAGCAAGGAACTAGTATGAGAAATCTTTCAGAGAGCAGAAAGGCAGGTTTCATAAGCATATCCACTCCAACAAGCTCTGGACAGCAAAGTCCAAAGTTCTAAATGTTTGAGTGCCTGATCTTGAAACAGTTTATTCTCTAAAAACAATTGATACATTGCTTTAAAACTTAATTCAAAACTTAAAACTGCCTTTGCTTTGGCATCAGTTTCTGTCAGTGCCGTGTAGTACCACATTCAACAAATTCAAGGTGTTAAGACTTTAACTCTTCTTGACACAAAGCTAAAAAGAGGCTCAAAGGTTTTGCTGTAGGATGAAGCTTCAGCATAGGGCTTTCAGCCCCCAGCACATTCCTAGTGTTATGTACAAGGGCAGAAGTCAGAGCAGGGTTTTTTAATATCTTTTAAATAAGATGAAATTGTTGCCAGTCCACTATAAGAGGGCCAGGTTGGCACCTGGGAGGCAACTTGGGATTCCTTCAAAGATCCGTAAGTTGTATACACAGTCAGTGCATGCGGCATTTCACTCTGTGCCATAAAAATCGGTCCTGAAGTTCCTGAAACTGTTCTGTAAATAGAGGAATTAATTCTTCAAGAGTTTAGTGACAAAGCAACAATGAAGTTAGATACATACCAGCAAGCTGCCATTTCATTGCATCCCACAAAGAAAAACATTCCCTATGTCTTCTGACCCCTTAATTCAAGAGGTGAAGTAACTGTCTCTATTACAAACAAAATCTTTTAAGGCCTGGAATAGCAAGATTAAAACATGGATTAGGAATAGGACACGTAACTTTATCAGCCTTTTTTTTTTTTTAGGACAATCCCAGGATGACCAGTTTTATCATGTGGAATGTAGACACAATGTTTTCAGGTTTAAAATACAGTGCAGAGTCTGTTTTTAAAGGACAGTGTCAGGAAAAAATAATTAAAAAGTAGAAAACCTGTGTGAGTGTCAGGTATTGTACAGCTGCTGCCTCTGGTACATCTTGCTCAGTTTGGAGCCCATTGAACTGTAAAGGCATCAAACATTCACAGACTGCCTTTACATAAGAACTTCAGCAGAGGCTCTTAGAATAAAATAAATATGAGAACACATTCTTTACTCAAGGTCTGAAAAACAGATACTGGGGCTGTCAGGTACAACGTCTGACTCAGCCTGTCAGTGTCCCTTTAAATACAGCCAATCTCCACCTCCACCCTGCACAGCCTGGGAAGGCTTAAAAAGGGACCTCTAGGCTCCAAGAACATAATTATCCTGTGGCACAGTGAGGGGAGAACATGAAAGACTGACTACAGGCACAGGGTGGGACAGAAACCTCCATATTCAACATCTTTAAAGGCAGCTGCACCCGATACATACGTGGTCTTGCAATTCTCTTTCTGCGTTCAGCAGCATGGACACGGAGACCAAATACTCTCAAGTTTAATATAGCAATGACATCTTCTATTTTCCTCACCCAGGTCCTGCTGAGTGATACATAACTTGTGAAGTGAAACACTCAGTGGTGTGATAAAGAGTCCCTTTGTATAGAAAAGGTTCTTGCTGAGAGTTTCTATAGAGAGCCCAGTGCTTCGCCAAAGCGGATTTTCTGTCCGGCTTTGAGGTGGAATTTGAAGTCCTTGGGTGCCTCAAAGATCAGAACGATCGTGGAGCCTAAGTTAAATTCCCCTAAATGTTCCCCTTTCCTCATGGGGATTCCCTCCTTGTTGTTGTTGGTTATGAAGCTGAAGTCATTGTAGGAACCTTTAGAGTAGCGTGGACTGTTGGTGTGCAGGTCCTGTACAGACAAGGAAGAACCTGTTACTTGAGGATTTCAGTACTCTATTCATTAACACAGCTACAGGCTGCAGATATTCCTGTTGCACTTTTGAATTGTAAGTAAATTCCTGCATTGAAAAATGCCTGGATATCATGGAATTCCATGGATTCATGTTTCCATGATATCCAGGCATTTTCAATGCAGGAACTTGCTTACAATTCAAAAGGAATATTAAAAGAATAGTCTACACTGGAGATTAGAACATCAGGATTGTGAAACACCTTAATTTTGGGGTGATTTTTAAAGAGCTGCCTACTACTACCCATCTTGCTCACCCGGTCAAAGTAGATGCGGATGGAGCCCACGTTTGTTGCTCCCACAGCTGTTAAAGAGAAAAAGCCATGTTTCCAGTCACCCGTAAGGACAACCCGCTCATTGTGGCAGAACAGCTCCTTGATCCAGCGAGCAACTCCGGGATTCACAGACATCAGGGAACCTGCAGCAGGGAGAAAAATATTTGGGTGAAGTTGTCTGGTTTACGGGCAGTATTGGAATGCTTGATATTGGAATATCTAAGTGGTATTTTCAGTAGAACTGCAGCTGATTCAGTAAACTCTGTCACTCTGTAGGAGGTGAGGCAAATGCAAGGCAGAGCAAAGGAAAGACAAGGCTGTTGTAAAAACAAAGGGATCATAGAAAGAGGTGATCTTCTGTCCAGATCAACACTCTTGGGCAGGGCTTCTATTACTTTGCACTTTTCCTGGCAGAATCACAGTGAAACTACCAACCATGCTCACCCTTCATTGTAAGGCTTGAGTGCAAGCTGGACACCATCTCTAGTTCTCTTTAACAAAGAGCAACGGGTTTAACTTTTCATATTTGAAAATGGTTCTTTTCAGTCCCCTCCCTCCACCCCCCTCAGCTTTCAGTTATTCCCAGCTACAGCTTCACCTTGACTGATTTCCAGATGGTGAGACCCTGCTGTTGTTGGGAACAAATCCTGGGGTGTGAGTCCCTTTCAAAATATCTGCTGTGGTTGAAGCTTGTTCTAGCCTCAGTCATACCTACTCCTCTAGCACCAAACCCAGGTGGCAGGGACTCATTCCCACACTATCTGATGCTATTCCTCTACCAAAGATGTAAACAACCAACAGCACACTTGTGTCCTCTACAAATTCACAAATGACAACTCTTGTTAATTGTCATCTGACAATTAAGAGAGACCAGAGTAAGGACAAAGGCAGGGCTAGTCCCTAGTCTCAGCCCTGATAGACAGAATTGAAAGAAGCCTCTAACAAGCACGTAAGATCCATCTAACAGAACGGTGCAACCTACTAAGAGGAAGCTAAAGAAACTTTTTAGACCTTGGTTAATTTATCCAGTGCACAAGAACAGCCCCTTCCAGTCCTCTTTAGGAAATGCATAAAAATGGTTACTGTGACTGTGGCTGAAAATCCAGTATCTATCCAGCTAGAGCTGACCAGGAAATACTAATCATGTGAATCAGCTGAGGTTTATTACAGAAGAACCTAAAAAATGTAAATCCTTACATACCCCTTAAAGTAACTTAGTAAAGTTTGTTCACTGCACACATTTTTAGCTATAAAATGCATTTGTTTTGCTCCCTTGCATCTGAGAGCAGTCTTTCACTGACACTCCTTTGTTTCAGTCAAGGCCTAGCTGCAGGCTGGAACTTGGCAGATTTCTCAGGTCATTGTCTCTCTCAGTGTTTGAAACCAAATCCAAATACTTAGGTTTTGCCAGATCCCAAGGAGTAAAATGTTTTACAGTATCATGATCTGCAAAGAGGACAACAAAACCATCTGATCCCAGCTCCAACAGCATAAGTGCTTAGTTGCATTTTGCCAAGTACAGGCAGAGATCAGATTTTAGGCTCTTGTTTGCTCCCATCTGCAGACCTGTCTATATTTCAGGTGCAAACTGAACAGATCGTGGTTGGCAACACGTTGGGCGAGCACGTATCAACAGTCATGTCAAAGAACTAAAATAGCTTGAATGCAATATTCCTGTTTTCAGCATTTATATGTGATTTGTTCTGGTAGACTATACTAGAAAATCACTGTTCTGGCTGCACGGGCCTGTACCAGCCTCCTGCTCCAGAGCTGCTCTGTGCTTGTTTTCCAGGGACAGGAGCCTACCTGGGAAGTGGCGTCGGTGGGACACTCTCCAGTCAGTGGGCGAGTGGAAGCAGTGATAATCCCCTGGCGCCAGGTAGATGACACAGTGATAGAGCTCATTCCCCTCCTTTGTGACCAATTGTTGCTGAAAGGAGTTACCAGGTGGGGCTGCAAAGAAACCACAGAAAGCAAGGGGTTAGAGATCCTCTCCTCACAGTGTTGCTCCTGAGCAGTCTATGTTAGAACCAATGGTCCCAGCAGAGGACTAAATGCAGTCCACATGCATTGCTGGGACTACAAGAAGATATCCAGGAATCTAATATTAAAGTGTTCTTTTCCCTTTACAACAAAATTAGATTCTGTATTGTTTTAATCATTTTGGAGTTTACCCTTCCCTAAACAGAACAGCAGAAACTGAAATCCAGTGAAACTGTATTTTTCTTAAAGCTACCCTTTCAGGAACAAATTTTTTCTCAAAGTGACCCTTTTAAGAACAGAAGTTGTGAAGAGTCCTCAGTTTTATAAAAAAGCATTAGCTGCATGTGTGCTCATGCTGAAAATAACCGTACTGGTTTGTAGAACTCGGTCTTTGCAGTCCCCTCCCCAGGATAGTGAAATGTGTTGCTTTCACCAAAACTCAGGGCCTTGCAGACAGCACTGGAGCTGCAGCAGAGCAAGTAATAGCCCCAGTCATTAGAAGAACAATGCTTGAGTGTAAACCTTGTTAGGGAGCAGCTTATACAATTTTCAGTCTGGCAGCAGGAGGGCTACAGCCTCATTTTAGTGACAGAGCTCAGGATCAATTCTAGGAACCAAGCAATTAAATTCAGATAAGCAGAAGGAGCTAGACAAGACAAGCACTGGGGAGAAAGGGAAGAACTGGAACATTGACACGTTTATCCCCAAATAAAACAAGTCAGACCTGCTTTTGTTCCTGACTATGTGAGAAAGAAAGAAAAAAGAAAAAGAGAGAAGTAATCAGAGAAGTAATCTCTTTTCTTTTGTTCTCTGAGACCAGCGATAGGACAGAGCAGAATAAAAGCAGAACTGATGCAGGACTCACCCTGGCTAAAATGCAGTTCCTCTGTGCAGATGCGAGGTCCCAGGAAAGACTCCAGAGAATAAGTAACCCCTTTTACTTGCTCTACTTCACAGTTTTTCACCTGTCCAAAATTAAGGATCTTTCCATCAGAGGGACTAATCTACAGCAAAGAGGGGAAAAGAAAAAACCAAACCAAACCTCATTAGGAATTCATTCGTTGCTCATAAAGCAGACCCGTTCCTCTGGGGGTGGGTGGGGGAAGCTGGGAGTGAAGCCTTTGTTTCCTCTCACTCACCACACTGTGCAAACAGCAGACTGGCCGTGCTTGTGGTTTGAGCTTCCTGCGGAAGAACTCGCTGAGGTTTCTGTAGTGATGCAGATCTTCAACAGCTGCCTCCTTCATGTTCACTCCAAAAGTCCAGATGTAGAGGCTGTAAACGGGCTTCCGGAGCCAGGTAGGCAGCTCCACCTGGTTCAGGCGTCCCCAGGCTCGTGAGAGCAGGCGAGTTGGTACCGACTTGTACAGGGCAACCTCAAGAAAAAAGAAGTGCACCACCTCATTCCATCCTTCCCACTGATGGCTTTCCTCTTACTCTCCATAAAACAAAGGATCAAACTGTTCTGTTGACCGCTCCCTTGAGGTGTGTTACACCACACACAGAGCAGCCTTTAAAGTCAGCAAAAAAAAAAAAATCAACATTGCCCTCAATCCCCACTTCCTCCTTCTGGTGAGAGCAGACGAGGGAAGGACAGGATGAAACACACTATAACCTTACACTGAAGCCAGAATCTCCCACTCCTGCAAGGCTGAAGCTCTACATTCAAGTTACTTTAACCTTCCCACGGTGAGGCTTACAAAAAAAGAGGACACATTTCACATATTCTAGTAGCAAACCAATATATACATTTTTGTGAATAACTACATGGGAATTGCCAGAAAAAACTACTTCTCAGTGTTTGATGATGTGCTTCTCAGATGCATCTACTAATGAGGATTTTTTTTCCACATGCCAGTGTTTTACTGCTGTGAAGATACCGATACAGTCAAAAAAGCACACCCACGTGCTACACCTGTATAAACTTACACCTCCTCCTTTCACAACAACAGGAGTTGCTAATTGTAAGAGTATAAAAGCGCCTTTATTCCTGTGAAATATACCCTTGGAAATTATAACAAAGTGTAAGCTTTAGTAGCAAGAAAAACAAATGAAACAATATCGGTAAGATATTTGTATGTGCTCTTGATGTAACTGGACAGATGAGTGTCTTCCTGTTGGCAACTCCAGCCTGTGACTCCTCTGGTAGAATCAGCCAAAAAACTCACAGGACCGTGATGTAACTGGGGGGATTGAGGGACTGTGGAATAAGGGAACTGAACCCTCTGAAAATAGTTTTGCAAAATCGTGCTGAATCCGGTACAGTTTTTGGAACAGTACAGCTCAGCTACATTTAACTCCTGACTAAAAGCTGAACTAAAAGCTGATGTTGGTTTTGTTTTTTTTTTCTTAGTGAGAGTTATCATTTATTCTCTATATCCATGTCCTTCATAATTAAATCTTGCAAAATACAGCCATAAACAGAAGCACACGCTGGCTGAGAACCTGTCCATCCTATCAAATACAGCGAATTAAGATGTCACAAATCACCACCCCGCAACATGTGAAAATACAGTGATATTTCAGATAGAAAGCACCAACCTAATCTTACTATAGATAAAAACTTGTAAATGAACAGTACCTTAGGTTATATAAGCTGAAGTATGAATAAAAAAGTTTTACTGTTTTGATTACTCATACAGTGCTAATTTCTAAAATCAGTTTTGCTCAGTTTCCCACAAACACTGAAAATATGCAGATAGAACTGTAAAAATATCACAAAAATTGTCAAAAGTGCTACTTCCTAGTAGCCCCATCTCTTCAAAAGCGCCTGGTTTTCGAGTTGATGGGATCCAAGGGAGCAGCTGTTCAATGCAAGCCTTAAGAAGGGCAATTTTGTTGCAGTTTTCAATCAAAATTCTTGTGTGGTTGTTGCATTCCGAAATTGCAGGCCTGCAGGGGATATCCCTGTGGGAGGCTTCCTCCACCCCGCTCTCAACAGGGTCAGAGCAGGGATTTGCATATCGTTTGGACAGGCTGGATGACAAACACTCAACGAACTTGAGGAGCAAGCCCAGAAAGCAAGAGTCCGTTGCGGTGTGGCCAGGAAAGAGCCCTGGTACTTCGAGGTGACTGTAAGAGGACAAAAATTCTCTGCTACTGAAAAAAACCCCACCCATTTCTCTGTGAAGCAATTAATCAACACAACTCCAAACAGTAAAATCTAAACTGAAACATGAATTGCATCGCTCTGCTTTCATACCAGAGATCATCGGCCTCTCCTGCACAAACCACCTCTCCACCCCGCTCCCTGGGGTGTGAAACAGCCAACGCACACGAAGCACAAGAGACCTGCTCACACTTACCCTGCTCATAGGCCTCCATCCCACTCTGGTCAAGGGTTTAAGAGCACCGAAAGGCAGAAGGTAATAGAGAATAGTCAGAGGCCAAGAACGGAGTTTCAGAGCAGGCCTAGACATACAGCTTAGCTGGCCCAACCTTCGCCTCAGGGCCAGCTGGGGAAATTGCAACCTGAAAGATTACATACACAACAGAAGAGGGTCAGCCATCTCAGCTTCCCGTAGCTGGGGATGACTTATTCTTGCTAATCTTTAAACTTAAAGACTTAAACATTGATTCTGCAAGTCTTTACTCCTTTAATTTGATCATTCTTCCCCATTCCCAAAATAGAAGGCTAGTTTATCTCAAAAAAAAAAAAAACAACTTTGGCCAACAAATGGTGTTAACTCTCAAAGGTCACATTTTACAAAGGACACCCTCAAAAATTAAAGGCAAGACCACTTGCTGGTGACATTTGAAAACAAAGTCACAGCTGGTTCATCCAACTAATAACATAACATGATAGTTTACAGTGGAGATAACAAAGAGCAAAGGTGCTTCTTACAAATATCAGAAGATTACATCCCCAGAAAACATTTCTTGTCACTGCTCCTGCTGTTGGAGAGCTAAAATGGACAGCAAACAAGATTCTGAAAGCTAGGAATCTGGATGCTGGGACTTGTATAAGAACTCTGTGAAGGGACAATTTTAGGGAAAGAACAGATATTCTACTGCAAGAATCCTTGAAACCTAATAAATGGAGGTTCCTCGGAGGGTTCACATATTGAAGGCAACTTGACTAGATTATGCTTCAAGTTGTATTTTGAATCACAAAGGATGCCTGAGGGCAAAATATTCCAATCTTCTGGGCACTGGCTTAAATCCCAGCTAAGAGATTTAAGAGATTGCTCCCCTGAAGTTGTGTGCCTGCAACTGGGAAAGAGCTATGTGTGCACACAAACTGGAAGTGGTGTGCTCTGACTGCTCCCAACAGCTCACTTGCTCTCATTGGACTGTAAGACATGAAGGATGAACTATAAAATGCTCTGTACGTCTTTCCAACATGGAAAGAAGCTGGGAAATTAAAAGGAAATTTTCTTGCCAACACATTCTTTTCAGAACTTGAACCAGAATTAAAGTATCAGGCAGGCAGGTACAACTGTCACCACTTTGGTGTGCAAGATGGTGCTTTTGGCTCAGAGATTCTTTCTGCAGTGAACACTGATTATTTTCCTCCAAGAAATAATTAAAAAAACCACCCTGAAAGCGACCCATGCATCACAACGCAAGGGGAAGAAAACCCAAAACACCCCTGAGGAGATGAAGTGCTGTCTCAGCAGAGGTAAAGCCGGCTTTCTTCTCGGCAGGAGCCAGGACCGACTCGAGATGGGAATAGGAAGGGACGCTTCATATTCTTCCTCCCACCCTTCCCACCCACCAGCTGGAGGGCCAGCAGGGCCAGGAGCCCGGTTGCCAGGATGGAACCCAGAGGTCCGGCTCCCCCTCCCGCCGTTCTCCCCCCCTTCACTGCAGTTGCTCACGGACCAATCCCCGCAGAGCCGCATCCTGGCAGCTCGCTCCGGAGCCCTCGGGCTTCTCACTGCCTTGGCCTGGTTTCAGAGCGGCCCCTCGCCAATTCTTCCAGTCTCCCAGTGATGGAGAAAAGGGAGGAAAAGGAACAAAAGCCGCCTCGTTCCCCTTGTCATCTAACAGCATGCCCTTCTCTGCCAACTCAGTGCATAAGGAGCTTTATAGTAATTAGGCCAAACAAAAGCTTTGCAGATGGCTGTTGCACCTTCTGCCCAGAAACCCTCCCGTCCTCCCTCCCTCGTTTCTCCCTTCAGTCGCCGTGGCTGCAAAGCAGAAACCAGCACCCAACAGTACCTGAAACGAGTTCTCCTGTTTGGTGGGCCACCAGCAGAGCCAGCCGGGCCCGGGCTCTCCAGTTGTAGGTGCTGGTCCCCGGCACAGCTGCTGCTGCCGCTGTTCCCTGAACGCAGCCTCCGGACATGAATTTTAACTTTGTGGAGGTTGTAGCAAGAGGGTGGAGGGTTAGATAAAGCTTTATAGCATCTCACCATTTCCCTGTGTGCAGATCTGGTCCCTGCAGGGTGTTTGACTGACACATCGTCAGGGTGTGCAAGGCTCAGTCTTTTTTCCTCTCCCTCTCTTCCCTTTGCTTGCTCCGGCACAGGAGAGAGGAGACGGTGTCACAGATCCTAATTCCCTCGCGGGTTTGTCTCTGGATTCCCCCTCTGTTTCCCACTTGACTCTCTGCTAGGAGGGTTGCAGCTATTGCAAACAAACAGGCATTGTGTCACATTTCAACATCCCACTACAAAGCCGACTCCGCACACGAGAAAAACGAGCTGTCTGTAGGAGCAGTCCTTGCTTCTCGCTTGTCAGGGGGGCCATTGAAACTCAACCTTCCAAAAAAACACCCCACAGTGAGAGGAGCAGCCGACCGGCCTCGCACAGCTAACCCACAGCCGGTCTGAATCCCAGGCTGGGGAGAGGAGGAGGAGGAGGAGGAGGAGGAGGAGGAGGAGAAGAGGGGCGGAGAAGAGGAGGAGATAATTCCCAGCTTCAATTCTGCAGTGCAGCAGCTGCCGCTCAAGGAGTTCTGGACTCCTGGGCACCAAAAATCCTTTCCTGCTCTTAACGGACAGCTTAGAAAGAAGAAAATACCTTTCTCTTTTACCACCCTTGCCAGCCGCCAGCATCCTTCTCCTGAAGTCTCTTTCCATCTCAAAAGACTGACATCGGGAGCAAGTAAAGAACATTCTACAAATACATCTATGAAAGATATGTGTATTTGTAGAAACATAATTAAATAAGGCAGTTTTAGGGCCAGCTTGAGAATCAGATAGAAAAGAAGTGTTAACCTGTCTATTATGCAACTCTCAGTCACAGTTTTTATGTCCAGTAGAACTAAAATATGAAACACAAGAAAAGGAAGCTGTTTTGCTTTTTAGAGACAAAAAGTTGCAGTATTTCCATCTGAGCATTCTGAATATACAGAGAGAGGTTTCCCTCGTTGACCCTGCAGACCACCATCTCCAACATAGATTTTCTGCACCTCCTGTTGCCTGGATTTGGATTGAAACTGGAGCCCTGGTTTAGCAAATGGGCTATCAACATCTCACCTCAAGATTAAACAAATACCCAGAGTAGTTTAGGGGCTGGCTCTCTAGTGGCTACACATTTCACTTGCATTTTCTGTTAAAGTCTGGGTTTAAAAAACAATAATTTTTAAATACCCTTGTTTCCAAAGCTCTCTAAACACCATGAAAGCAGTTTTCCTAATAGGATAAAAATAAGAGCACTGGTGCTCTGATGGGAGGGACAGGGTTGTATTGTATTAGGGATCAAGCAGGAGAAGTGGGAGGGCCAGCAGGAAAAGCTGGAATTAACTAGCTAATGGCATCCCACACAGACCTTAAAAGGAAAATGTCCTAGCAAGAATCATGTGTTTTGGTTGGCTTTCAACTCCAAATATTACAGCTATACCCTAAAAACACCTGTGGAGTCCCCGCACTACAGTATTTTTTTCAGGAAGAAAACTGCTATATGGTATTCTATATCTCAGGAAGCTTCAAGACCTACGTGCTTTTTGTTGTTTAAGCTGAATTTTAACTATTACATGTTTAAAAAAAACAAGCCATCAGTTAATTGAAAGAAAATTTAAGATCAACTGAAAGCACGCAAAGCATACTCCCCTTCCTCCCTGAGCCAATTTTTTCTTTTTTGTTTTCCTACTTAAAATATCCGTCAGTCTGTCTCTGGCTGGCACAGGAGACTCCTACACAACAAAAATGAAGCCATCTGTATAGTAAAGTGATGAAGGCAGTTACCCAAAACCCCATCAAGATTCACAGAAAAGCATCCAGGAGCACAGGGAGCTGGTTCTCTTTATTTGCCCTCAGGAATACTAGAAATCACCACCAGTAAATACTAGATTTTAAATAGAAACAAGCTAAATTGACAACATCATTTCAAAAGGCATTTCATCATTTTCACATTGAACACACCTCTTTGCAAAATTGGGGAGAGAGTGACTTAGTCTGGGGCTGGTGAAGCCCAAGCCCCCAGCCCTTCATGCAGGTGGCTCCAACAGCTCCAGCTCCTCTGGGCCAGGCTGGCACCCTGCTCCCTGCCCTCATCTCCTCCAAGGACCTTCACCTCCACATGACTTTGCAGAAAATCAAACAGAGCAAACAGAAGCCTTATCTGCATTTTCTTTGGGGCTCTTCCCTTAAGAGTAAGGGAGATAAACCCGCAGGCTCTTTCAGTAGAAATTTGTTCTTGTCTCCCAAAGCATTTTTAAGAAATTATTATATTCTAGATTGAACAAGCCTGATTCTGTGAAATCAGGGAACAAGTTAAACATCTCACCTGCTCCCTAAAAAATGAATGGCCATTGAGATGTTCTACGCAGTGGCCCAATGCAGTAGGGACCACCACCCTTCAGTTCAAAACAAAGTAAGTGTGGTGTAAGAGAGATTCCTCTCCTAGGAGGGAGAGAGATCGGTGGTAAAAGCTTTTTTTCCTCCACTTCTTCAAAAAAACTGAGTTCAGATGGGTAAAACAACTTACATTTCTCTTACTTTCTGTTCTACTGACCTCATTACATTCACCAAGAAGCAAATACCTGAGTCCTGCTTAAAAGCTGACTTGTATGGCAAGTTGCCATCCCTGCTGTGGCTGACCCAGAAGCAAAATATGGGTTCCTACAGTGTAGGAAGCCTGAAATGAAAAATCCACCATGAGTTTACCTACTTTCTGTGGAGAAAGGAACGAGAACTGGTGATCAACCAGTAATCGAGAGAGGAACTCATATAATGGCATCTCAATAGCTGGACTTCTTGGGATGCAGGCAGTGCCACAAAGCTTAGGTATCTTAGGATCGTTGGTTTGTAGGAGGTGGACATCAGAACCAGGCTGCCCCACCTGCCTGAGCTCACCCAGACTCCATGTTACGTAGCAGCAGGTATAAATCCCTAGAGAATTATTATCTAATAGAGAACTGCTAATCTGCCAGCTATGCAATACAATTCTGCTCTGTCAGCTCAAATAAGTATCAAATCCAGTGACCCCATTTAGTTACTTGTCTCTTTATTACTACCTCAAGCCCTTCCCTCGAGTTTTAAAGAACAATAAAGCAAGGCATTTGCAAGAAAGACCAACAGGCAACCAAACTTCAAACCCGTGGTCTCAGTTTTAAATCATAAGCATGAATCATTGGTCTTGGAATGTGCTGGTCAAATGCTCAGAGCCCTCTGGTCACACATTCTACATTGGGTAACAGAACTACTGCTTAAAAAATGCACCGTGAGCATCCAAACGCTGTATTCTATTTAAGTGCCAGCAAAAATAAGGTCTTGCAATCAGGGGAGAGGTACTCGGTGACCGTTATTAAAGGTCTCATTCCTTTCCCAGCAGCATCTGTTTAATTTCAGACACGTAATCCCTGCTCCCACCCAACCTTCTCCGGAGCCAGCCCAGCAAGAGAAACACTGGATGCTCCACACCCAGGCAGGAGCTCCCAAACTCAGAGAGCACGACACAACTGCTCCCACGCTGCGGAGACCCCAGAGCAGGGGCAGCCTCTGCCAAGCCCACGTGGATTTTGAGCAGCACCTTCACTTCCAGCTCAACTGGGGAAGAGTTGGCCAACTGCATGGCTTTCCATAGATTTACTGCTGCTGGAGAATGAAACCTACCAAGCTCTGCTTTACCCAGTCTTCATTTCTAAAATTCTTTACTTTTGCTATGAAGAATCCTTTCTATATGTTTCTGCTTTGTTTAATTTAAAAACTTTTATCATGTCCCCCTAATTTGTTTTATTTGCCTTCTATAAGTAAAGAAAAAAAAAAAGTGGTATTTTAAGCTAGCCATAAAAGGTTGGGTAGCTTTTTAAACTTAAACCTGAATTCTGTGCAAAAAGCTTGGTACATAGACTCAACTCTCTCTTCTGCGAAGCAAGGGGGTAAAAAAAAAAAGAAGTTGTATTTACTTTTGCAAAGTGACATGAAAATTGATGGTGCCTTGAATACGCTCTATTATTTTGTAGTAATATTTTCCATTATGTGTTTATTAAAAAAAGTCAAAAAAAAAAACCCAAAAAAACAAACCAAAAAAAACCACCACGCATTTTTGCTTAAAATACCTGGAAAGCAAACTCTCTGTTCTGAAGGGACCTCTACTGGAAGCACAAGCGGCGGCGCATCTTCCCCAGCGGGCAGGAGCCGGCCGGAGCCGGAGCCGGGCCCCGCGGCTGGGACGGCGGGGGAAGCCGGACGCGGGACTCGGGACTCTGACCTCCGATAACGCTGGTCCAAGAGGCTGATTTTGTTTAAATCTCCCAGGAGATTACTCACCAAGAGAGTCGAGACTTTGGAACTGCCCTCCTGAAACTTCCAGCCAGCCGGAGACCAACGATTGATCGCCCCCTGGTTTATCAGACCCGCCGCATCTGCCCCGCAAGCCCGGGAGCCGTTACCTGATGCCTCCCCCAGGGCGTTCTCCTCCTTCCCCCGGCTCTTCGCTCTCCCTCGCCCACACGCGGTGCTCGCCCGCCCTTTTGAAGCGGTTTTCAGACACGTCAACAGGGAGCGGATCACACACAACCCCCCAACGCACCGGCCGCCGCTCTCCGGGACCCCGCCGTACCCGGGCCAGAGCGCAGGGGGTCCCTCCGGCCGGGGAGCCCTTCCCTGGGACAGGGATGGGGGGGCTCCACCCGAACCCCTTCCACCTACCTCCCGGCCCGGGCAGGGGACCCCGCCGCTGCCGCTCGCTGCCGGTCGGGCCGCTCCCCGCCTTAAGGAAGCGGTGCGGGGCCCTCCCCCGCCTCCCCTCCCAGCCACTGGCGCTCCGAAGCGGCTGCCTCCCCGCAGGGCCCCGGCCCCCTTCGGAGGAGGAGCCAGGCCCGGAGAAGCGAAAAGGAAGAGAAAGCGGAGGGGAGCGGAACCCGGCGGAGGAGGGGTGCCCGGGGGGCTGGAGCTCGGGGACGGGCACCGGGGAACAGGGCCAGCCCTGCATCACCGGCTCGGCTTCCCAAGGAGCCACCGGGGACACCGGACCGTGGCCGGGAACTGCTCATCATCCCCGGAGGCCACGCGTTCCTCGGTGGCGGTGTCCTGGGACATAACCATCCCGCTCTGAGGACACCATCTGACATCGTGTCTCCAGCCAAAGCAAGAAACTGCCCTGCAGGGGCTCGGGGGGTTGTACGAGATAGAGCAGGCTGAAATAGCCCAAAAGGCATCTCACTGGTCAATTAATAAAAATGATTTCAACTCAGTTCAGCTTTCCAGGACACCTAAGAACAACATTTATGTTGTCACACCCTTCACACGTTCTGATGATGTTGAAATCTTCCCCCCTTTTAATGTTATCTGACCATCTTTTTCACGGGCATCAGGCCACCCTACAAGAAATTTTTTTGCAATTGCATATTTGCTCAAATAAAGCTCCAAACATCAGAACAAGGGAGCAAGAATGAAGAACAAGAGACAAGACGAACCAATTGGAGACTGTGTTTAATTCTTCCCAAGCAGAATTAAAAAAAAAAAATATATATATCAGATTTTTTCCATTATTGGCTCTTCCCTGAACTTGATCCACACCTCTTACCATAACACTAGATGTCGGTCTCCTCTGGGCCAAGAAAAGCACCTTCTGTATTGTACTGCCAGAGCAGCATCCAGTATCCTCTGCTACACACATACAGTTTTTAATACCAATAGGAGAGATGGTGATGTTCTTACCTCTGAGAACCAAGATCCTAAACCTACATTCAAGCACTCCCCCACCGTATTAAGCTGTTTTTCAGAACTGTGGCCCATAACAACAAGCTGAGGTTTGAACAGGACAGAACTGTGCATTAATCTGTCATCTGTGTTATCAGCTCACTTCCCTTAAGGGTCCACAGTGCTCTTCCTGGTGCACATCACTCCAGCAAACACTGCTTTGTGTTTACACAAAGAACAACAAACTGTGGAAGCAAAGGACAGCTACAAGAAGTTCCTCTCTAGACAGAAAAACTTGCTCACCAGGTCATTCTGTTCATCCAAACTCACTCTTTGGCCAAGGTTTCCCAAAGTAAATTCTTCAATCCTGTATCAACACTGCCCAGCACCCGGGTGAGGAGAGGGAAAATGCCTTGTTAGCATGTGAATGTCATGCCAGGCATGCAGATCCCAGACAGGAAATGTTCTGTGATAGCAAGGATTTGAAAAAATAAGCTTCCATCCACCTGATAAATATCTACCTGTCTCCCTCCAAGCCCTCTGCTTTACCTCATCTAATTAAATGAAAGCTGATCCTCACTGGTATTCACTGTAGGAGACACCCTAAGGCGTTAATCAGCTCAAGCTATTAGCTACATAATGTCTCTAAGAAAATTAGAGGAAGAAAAGGTCTATGCTAAAGAAGCAATAGTTTGGTCTTTCCCTGGGGAAACACTTCACTGAAAAGAGATTCATTTCCTGCCCTCCCTCCCCCCCCATTCTTTTAAGAAGCTCGAGCAACGCAAAACCCTGCAGGACCATACTCTTCAACCAAAAACTTCTATGACGATCCCGATATGTCCCTCTGCAACAGGGAGAGACTCCCTGCTTGCACAACACGATGATGACAACCTACTTGGTACCTCTCTGTCCTGCTCAGAAGCAGAGGAACCTGCCTCCCACATGGAGCTGTCAGGTGGGAGGTGGTACCTGCTCTCGCGTGAAGGGGATGTTGCTGAGGAATCAGAGCTTCACCAGCGAGGGCACGTGCAGCAGTTTCTTGCTCTACATGACACCTTCACAGCCTGTTCAATGGCATTTGGACACTTTTTGCCTATGCAAGGACTTACTCTGTTCTAAAAACAAGACTACATCACACTCCTAAGTGTGTTTCCAGGGATGCAAAAAACCAGAATAATGGAAAACGATCGGTCAGCAAAAAAGACACTGAATTTTCCAATAAAAGGGAACAAAGCAGCTCTTATTTTTCTTGAATCCTTCATTGTTTGGCATATTTCTTGCTATGGTTGAACACAGTTTCTCTTTTTCCTGATAACTGTCAAGCTTCCTTTCCCTCCCACTGAAGCATTCAGCAGAACTTAGCATACTGAAAAGGACTAGGAAACTTTGTTAGTGTCTCCCACAAGTTTCTGCTGCATTTGGAGCCCTGATTATCACTTTGGAATTCTTTGTGTGGTTCCCCACTGTAAAAAAAACCAAGTCCTTTAGAGCTGTTCCATCAAAAGCAATACTCGTAGCTTCACCAAATAACAACAAACCAGCATATCAGTATAATGAAAGAAAGCAATTTTAACAAGTGATTTACCCAACTTCATACCTAAAAGCATGAACAATAACAAAACCCATTTGTTTCCAAGCATCAAAATTGAATGACCAATGCCTTTTTAGGTACTCCACAGACACTTACCACTTCTTTTTTAATCAGAACATAAAACCTGTTTGAAACAAGCCTCAGCAGGAAAAGAATATACAGAAGACAGATTTACAGCCCAGCTCCTCAAGAACTATCATAGCCCGAGCTGTTAGCACCTGGACTCTCTGGATCATATCTGACTTGGGGCTTTAAGGAATTCCAGCCTAGACCCCCACAGGCATGTGGCCAAACCACTCACAAACTGGCAGCCTGCTCAGGAATGCAAAGAGGGGATGCTAAAGGTCATGCTGAAGCATCTCCTACTTGCAGTTGTAGTAGTACTACAACTTTTAACTTGCCTTCAGAAACAGCACGGAAGCTGGCACTCACCTGGCTGTTTGGAAAAATACCACACATACTTAAAATTGCCTAACAAGGAGTTGTACAATATGCCCAATACTTCAAAGGAGATACAGCAGTTATAGGAAAACATGAAATATTTCTTACTACAATGCCACAATGGATATTTGACCTAAGAATCTGATATACATCCTGCAATTCCACAGTAATTTCTAAACTCCTTAGAACCCAGAAAGAAAAAGCAAAAATCCCTCAGGAGCAGCAAGAGCCATTACAGACCTAGGTGTTACCTAGGGAAACAGGTCTGACTATACCTTCACAATGAAAACAGGTAGATTTTTATTAACTATGTATTAATTCCATCTCAGTTTCCTTGTAAAGTATAAAAGGCATGAAGGCATAGAGGAAATAAGTGAAGTGCCAGAAGTAGCACAGATGGAACAGCAAGCAAGAGGACAAACACTACAACTACTGCACAAGCTGTACCCAGAGCTAGAACTACTAGGACAGAAGAACCTCAGCACTGAATGTTTTTTGAATTTTAGGATATGTCATTTTAGTCCTGCCTATTTTGATTTCTGTATTTAATTCTGTAAATTGCATCATGTGGTTTATTTGCTACCTTGAAATGTAAGGTGGGGAAAATGAGAAAGTGATTGCACTATGGGGAGCCACAGCTGGGTCAGGTGCTGCAGATGTGTGGCTTCTGCTCTCTCAAGAGTGTGGGTGGACAGAAGGTTGAAGAATGTTCTTTATCATGCCTTGGCACTGGTGATGGCCAATGGCACAGGGGAGCAGAAGCCAAGGGAAGGTCATTCCCATTTACTGTGTGGATGTTAGACCACATCTGGAATACCGTGTCCAGTTTTCTTAGGATCAAGACAGTTGTTTATCAACTTCAGCATGCCCATTGAAGGGTCAGCAGCATGGTCACAGGGTTTGCAGCCCATTGTGAAGATGGGCCAAAGGCATTGGGCTTGTTTAGCCTGAAGGAGACTTGGGAAGCGACCTAACAACAGCCTTCCAACGTCCCAGAGGAGGTTACTGAGAAGATAGAACCAGGCTCTTTACTGAAGGGGCTGGAGAAACAACAGCCATAAACTGAAACGGGGAAGGTTCTAGCTGGATATATGGATAAATGTTATGTGGATAACATTTGTTACTACGAGGATAACTAAGCATCGAACAGGCTGCCCAGAGACCCCATGGTATCTCTGCCCTTTGACATTTTTAATACCAAAGTGGACAAAGCCCTGAGTAACCTGGTGTGAATTCATTGTTGGCCCTGCTTTAAGTGGGAGGTTGGACTACATGACTTCCATTTGAATGATTCAATGCCTATCAAATATCTTTTTATTCAAAATACATAATACAATCACTTGATTAACTATCCCTTCTACTCCGATTTGACAAGTATTAAAAAAAATAAAGTGTCAGCCATACCAAAGATGGATTAGACACCAGCAGTTCCTAATGTATCATTACATTGACTTCAGCCAAAGTGATAATTACTTAGGTGACAGAAGCTTCAGTTCCACAATTTGTCAAAAGTGCAATGGCAGTAGAGGACAAATTAATCATCCCCTTGTTGGAATGAAAGCAAAAGAGCCTTGCCTCAAACATAGCAGTAGTAAAATTGTCCCGAGTTTCTTACCTCCCACTCGCTTGCAAGCTTCACAGGCACCTCTACGCCCCTCTTCTCCAGCTCTTCCAACTTGTAATCGTTGTATTTTTTGTATCCTGCATATCCCCCACCTGTAGCTACCAGAACGTGGAAGGGGCGCAGGCGGAAGACTTGCCCTATCGGAGCAGTATGAAGCTTCTTCCTGTCTGTAACAGAAAATAAACAGTCTTCAGGAAAAAGAACAACTACACAGTAAAGAAAAAGCTGCCATGTGCAGTGAGGGGTGTCAGCTTCGGTGATGAAAATGTGATCAGAAATCTATGACACAGAAGGTATGTACAGATGCTCCTAAGTACTCCAGTTATGGCAGTTTACCAGGTTACTGAAATGCAGCTGACAAACACTAACTGGTCATCTCTCCCCCTCCCTGCAACATTCTTCCCCCAAAGATGGATAAAATGAGCTGCCTGAAAGCACCATGGGGCTGGGTTTCTCATGACTTTGGGTTTCTATCGTACTATCCAACTGTGAGATCGTCTAAGCTGTTACTGTACTGAATAATGCGTTGTTGGGAACAATCGGTAGTACCGTGGAGCTTCATGCTCTTTAAAGCTTTCATTATCATTAGGGAATCCCCAAAATGCACAGCTAACTGGAAGAGGGAAGGAAATGACGACCTGCTTCGGTGTAGGCTGGATAAACAGGATAATAGACTCATTTTTGCCCTAGTACACCTCACCACACACACACAAAAGACCTCTAATATTATGTCCGTTCCTTAATTTCTTACTGAAAACTACCAAGCTCCTTGCTCGTAACACAAACCTTGTGTGTCATCTGTGAGACACATGTACCCCACACTGTCACTAAGCAACAGGGCAGCTGCACAGGGCAATCACAGCCATGGTAAGTATTTCCCTTGCAAAATCTTCAGAGAAAACAAGTATGTTCAGGCTTAAGGGGCTAAATAAGTATTAAGACTGTGCTGTTTCTATCTGTATTACAGTCAGCCTGAAGGTTCTCAGCAATGAGCATTAGTCACTATCAGACAGAAAAAATGCCCAAAGGAATTAATTCTCGGATACTGATGGGTGTCATTTCCACAACAATCATTAACACAGATGAGCCGGAATCAAAAAACAATGGACTGTATCTTGTTCCATCGATGTCAGGCTTAGGGTTTGACTATGAAAGGATACATTAGCAACCAAAAGAATTCAGTAAACACCACAGCTGTTTCTAGGCCTCCATAGAGACAAAGCACATAATAGCTTAGCACTCCGGGAAGCTTTATTCTAATGGCAGAGTTGATCAGAAGCATCCAGCTGTGCTTCATCCCCCACGCTGCAAAAAGATGCCCCAAAAAAGTAATTCTTGCTCACATTTTGTTTTACCAAAATAGTATTTTTGCTCATTTCTTTCCTACTTATGTGATTTAAAACATTGCTTGAATTATGTCCTAAAAGACGTCATAATATGAAAACAGCTTTATTCTTACTAAATAAAAAAATCCTATTATCTGGAGGGAAAAAAAACAACCAACAAACAAGGCAGTAACTACAATTAAGATTCTAGAAAATACTCTACCCTAAAGAACAATGGTCAATAAAGGACAGGGATCATTTAGAACAGCTAAAAAAAGGTTTATAAAGACAGACTTTTATTTATTCTGAGTTTACAAAGACTCTACAACTTTTCAACTTTGCATCACTATTTCGACAGAACTGTCTGTACAAAGACCAAGGGTACTCTTTAGCCCTAAAGCCTTGCAGTCCCTTCCCACCACATCTTTGGTTCTGAGTTGGCAAAACCAGGCCAAAACCCCTTTGCAGGAACAGCTCTTTCTGGGCTGTATCCAGGGGGCGGCTGCTTTTTCACTGCAAGAGCCTCTATTGATTACACCCACACGAATGTTTCTCTTCCTGTGCTACAGACCAAGCCATTTAAGGTTCCACAAGCCACAGCAAACACAATTTGATTTGTTGTTAAATGATGTGAAGAGTTACTTTTCCCCATCTCCAGTGTTAATGCAACAGCACTTCTGTTAACCAGTACCCAAACCCCCATCATTGGCAAAGGCACCCCATACGTCGCTGTTAATCTTTTTTTGCCCCGATAAAACACAATTCCACACCGTTCAGGTATGAACGAAACTCACACAACAAGCTTACAAATCCCAAGACAAAAAGATTAGTTATTGATTCTGGCAACAATACCGTGTTCAGGCAGTTGGTGCTGCTTAGAGGCTTCAGCTGAACATCGTGTTCTCTAATGACACTGATGCCACCCCAGCTCTTCAGCTCCTCACAGGAGAATGTGAGGGAAGCTCATGTCTTGGCACATGAGCCAGCAGAAATACATCCAAGACAAGAGGAAAAAGGTGTAGGACTTTCTACATAGTAACAACATACTTTTAGATGCTTTGAACCCCACATCTGAGCTTCCTACAGATAAGGCTAATCCTGTTTCAGATTCCTCCTAAACATTGAGTTAGTTCAGCAAGTGAGAACAAAAAGAAAGTATTAATTTCCTTATCTGGAACAGATGAAAGAGACTCGCTCCCTCAGAAACGTTAAAACACCCAGGATGAGAAAGCAAACTGCATTCCCAAAGGCAGGCTCTAGTCTATGCAATCAGATGCAATGATATAAATATTGCTGTGTTACCCTGACCAAATGAGAAATTTCTTCTAGGAAAAGATACAAACACTTAGATGAGACCATTTTAAGGGGTAGAGATAAAGCTAAAAAAATAGTTACAGCCTCTTCCAAATGGCATCATTTGCAAGTAATCTAGATTTAAATCCAAACCTGAATCTGAAATATCAATGGATTAGAAAATGGCTGGCTAAAAAGTTAATTTGTTCAAAACTCTAACTTCAAATGATTCTGTCTTTCATGTGATCAACAATTTTGCATTACATGTCTCAACTTCCTAGATTTTTTTTCCTGTAACAATTAAATTAGATTTCTAGACAACAAAGAGCTGCTGTTTCTAATAAACAGTGTAAACATATATTTCAGTAATGAAATATCCGTATGGTTATAGAAAATCGGATCAGTATCTCAGCTGGCAAGAACTGAAGGCTGCATGCAGTTTTACACTAACACAGGACAACACATATGCTACAAGTTCACAAACAAATGTATATTAAAAACAAACAATAATATTTAATCTTCACAGCATTACCCACCTAGGGTAACTCCAAGTGCAAGCAGCAGTTTAATCGGGTCTCAAACATTTAATGTAAACCTACTTTGATTTCCTGATTTATTAACATTTCAAGTACAGGTTGAAATATAAAAGGATACGTATATCTTTTCTTTCTTACAGGTCTGTTAAACTGCTCAAGTCTGAATTTCTCAGACTTCTCGTGGTGAAGAGCTGAGAAGAGCTGTGCTACAAAGCGGGTGATACAGTTGAACTGTTTTCAACAAATCCCCACCTGGTACGTGCTGTGACTTTCTTATTATGCATTACACATAAAGCTGGATGTCACCCTTCTCGGTCCCTCACTTCACGTCTAACATTAATTCACTGGCTTTTGTGTTGACAACGGATATAATTTGAGTTGCCAGGCTCATTACTGATGACTCTGCTATTACAACGATCTCTCAGCCAACATCCACACAGACTCTCTCTCATCCCCTTCATGACTGTGTCCAGCAAAGGACAGACACAAGCATGCCTGGCCGGCCACTTGGCTGCGCTGCGCTGCTACACACACTCCGGAGCAAAGGAACGCTTAAAAAATGCCACAGGACATGCAAAACCATTAAACTGACAGACAAAATGTCAAAGTTTGACATGAAGGAGAAGGATACAATGGAGGTGTGGGAAGCACACAAAGTATTGGCTCACCAAGTTCATTCATGTGTGGTTTGGGGTTTTTTAATATAAAAACGCTGTCCTAACATGAATCTCTGCTAAATTGTATTGTCTTGAAAGAGGTAATTTTTCAACTGTATACTCCTTAGAAAACTAGGTAAAGTGCAGAAGTTAAAGAAAAATGAACCTATGATTAATGAGTTTTAATTTGATAGAAAAATAAACTAGGTAAAGTGCAGAAGTTAAAGAAAAATGAACCTATGATTAATGAGTTTTAATTTGATAGAAAAATTTTAGATGTTTGGAAAAGTTTAAAAGCTACAAGCAAAGAGATTCCATTATATACACTCTTCCCCAGAGTCCTCCTTCCTCTCGCACCCATTACTAACATCACAGTCTATCTGATTAAATTTGCTTTACAAAATATTCTACTTTCTTCAGATGTTGAAAGTAGGGAGTACAGGGAAACATGAAATCCCTCATTTTGCATGCAGCTGGCCTGACAAAGCCAAGAAAAAGACACTGTTAAATGACTAGCTCCTAGTTTACAATATATTGTTAAGTTGTACAAAAATGCCCGCAGGGGGAAACCTTGATTCCTTAGTGTGACAAGATGGATGTGATACAAGAGGTTCATTTCTATTGTATTTACATACACTAAGGCACATATGAAGGATGCAGAGCTGCCCAACTACTGTGCTGTTTGAACATATTAAGCAAACAGCAAACTTGTCAAAAAACATATATTGCCAAGGAAGATGGAAATGGATCCCAATGTAAATCTCCCTCAGAGGGAAAAAAAAATAGAAACATTGCAGCCATTCACTTTATTATCCTGGCTCCTTTACTGCTGGCCCTGTTACACAGGGTTCCTCAGAAGTGGTAATCCCAGTGAAAAGGATGATTGTTGAAGTACCAAAGAAGCTTAAAAAAAGGCAAATACCCTCAAAGGAGGAACTCTAAAAGAGACCACTGGGGCAGCAGATGGCACAATGACAAAGCAAGCCTTTACTTTCTGATAAACACAGGCAGGTATATGGCAGCCTGAGAGTGAACAAAAACAAAACAAAAAAAAAACAAAACAGAAAATAAACAATTGCAGGGGCTACTAACAAGTCTCAGCAAAGGGACTGACAGCATGATGCCAGGTGGCATCAGCTCTGCTTTTACAGTTTTAGCCAGTACCTTTCTGGATACTACAGCACCTGAACTGTTGTCCAGATATGAGTCTCTGCAAGGCTCCTCATACCTTTGAGATCATTGTGGAACAGATGGCACTTCCAAAAGAGCACAGAAACTTTCAACTTTGGCTAGGGAAGCTATTTGTCTAAAATGGTCCTCTTGTTAAAGGAAATTCTTTCTAGGTGTGGGGTTTTTTATTGCTAAATTTGCTATCCAATTATTCCAAAATACCTGAGAAACAATAAATAATATCTCATAGGGAACCTTATGAAATATGTAAGCACACTTGTTTCACTCTCTGGAAAACAAAGGGAGTGAAGCATAATTAACTTGAGAGTTCAAATCTATGGAAATGCCATGAACTGAATGGGTCTCTGATGCTGGATTCCCACTTCTGCTTTAATCTCAAGAATTTAATATTTACTAGTATGTGACTATAATTTGCCAAACTTTGAATTTAAAAACACTGGGTAGATACAAGCCTTCACTTACCACTGAAAAACGTCCTGGAATGTGGCTGCTTCCACAAGACTCCAGTTCTAACACGCAGGTTCTCACATATAAGGAATTTACAGGTAGTCAGCAAACTGCAAATACAACAAACAAGAAACAGTTGCTTAAGTACAAATATTTAATAATGCAAATGTAACAATTCAATCTAGCAATAATCTTATATTCAGATGGTTAATACCATAGAGAGAAAAGTCGCCTCAAAGTAACATGGAATTCCCACTGAGCCTATTGCTTCCCTAAAAAAACCAAAAATCCCTGAATATCCAACTGCTCCTGCAGTATTCAGGGATTTATCTAATGTTGTAGCTATTTTATCTTTTATTTTTCTTACCAAATATTGACATATGTTCCTCTTGAGCTTATTTCTATTGTAACAGTGATACAATACTGAGTACTGTATGTGCTGACCTTGGCAAGAGCCCCTTTCAGGCAACTAGTTATGGCGTCATCACGTATCATATCCTGGCCTGTTGGTGATGGGGAATACGAGTCCTTTTTAAAAAGCAAACTAATATAATCTACTTTCATCTTGGTTTATGCACTGCCCTGGCACTACATGTTTAGTAATCATCTATTTGTTTGGGTTTTTTAAAAAGTGATTCTAGGACTGATGAGAGTTGCTATTCTCTAAATCTGCTCCCAGCTTAACATAGACCAATTTTATCCAATGGCACACAAACAATTTCTTTAATGTCAGTAAATGACTTGTATTTTGCTACGGAAAACAAAAATGTTTAAAACAAGATTGCTTTAGCTACAAGGAAAGTACATAGCACAAGCATCATTATCTTGTGTAACAACATGGCTAACGTGTATTTACTGCCATCCAAAAGTAATGTTTATACTGGGCAAAGCTGAATTCAGGCATGTTGATTAAAGCAAGGTCTCCTTGCAAATGTCGTGGTAAATTTTGTAATGATTGTTTAGCACTTGGGATTATTCCATCTCTACCAAGCTGCTACACAGGTGTGTCATTTAGGAACTTCCTACAACAGCAACTATCTTAAGAGACTCTTTGGAATGGGTTCATGTCTCTCCTTCTTCGCCATGCTGGTGGGGAGGAGTAGATAGAAAAGTTATGGATTCTGTGAAGAGGTAATATAATTTATTAGACCAACTAGTAGAGCTGGAAAAGTAATAAGGCTGCCAGGCACAGAAGCTCTTCGTTAGAATTTATCTTAGCACTCTGTGTGCTGGGGAGCTGCAACGTGAGTGGTTCTCCCACTCTGAAAACACATAAAATGGATTTATAACTGGCCAATGCAGGGAAAACATTAAAACAGGATATTTTTTTTTTCTAATAGATCTGAAAAGGATTCATCCAACTGTACATGAACTGTTCCAGTTCAAAGTCTGCAAATAAGCACGTTTAGACAAGTACTTGAATATGTACCACCACATCCTGCTGTTAGGCAGGCTCACGGGGCAGGAGAGGGGCAGTGTTCTCACACCGACGGGCTCTGTCCCTTGGGCAGAACCAGGCCTGGCAGGTCTTTGTGCAACCCACTCATTCCCGAGATGCAAATGCCATTGCTGGGATGTCTTCATTCGTCTCCCTGACCTTTCATCTGCTCTTGATCAGATACATGCTGAATACAGAATTACTTCATTAGCTTACAAGCTATTGCATCATTTAGGGAGATTACTAATAATCACTTCCTGGAATTTAATTTTAAGAGTTAATTTCAGATATCATCCGAGTCACATACAGGCCTTATCTCTTTATTTAGAAGAAGAGTCTACAAATAGCAGGTTTCTTGCCTAGAAATTATACTAGTTGATACTTGCTAACAATGTTTTCATGTCAGCCAAGGACAAATAGCTATAGTTTTCACTTATTCCCCATAACATAGTCAGTAACATTTAACTCTGCTCTTCAGCTTCATGGTCTCAATTAAAACTCCAATGTGGCAGGACAGTCCCTCCCCAAAACACAGGTTCCTGTAACCAGGTGCTAAACATGCCACACTGCTGCATCATCTCCCGGGATAGTATTTCCTTAGCAAGACCAAAAAACATGCCACATTGCTGCAGAACCTGCATGTTTGACATAGCAACACGATGTAATTTTATCATGAACAATGAGGTCAGCTGATCCGCTTGGGTCATACACCAGACCTACACTAATTTGTAGTGTTACGAGGTCTGCTTTACAACATATGAAAACACCTGGGATAAAAAGAATACTTGCCCAGTTGGGAGCCTGTGGGCTACTTCTAAGGGATTCAAAAAATGAAGAACTAACCCAGTTAGCACTAGAGTGAAATTTACTAAAAAAGTCTTAGAGCCCTAAAAAGTCAGGGGGGGGAAATAATAATTAAAACTTAACCACAGCCTAAAGCACTAGTATTCTCAAGACTAACAGAAGTCTTGATACATAATAACCTAAAAAAGAAAATTTAAAAAACGGACAGGCAGAATAAAACTAGCTGTGTTGGCTTGACAGGAGCATCCAGGAGCTGTTCATGGTCTCAGGGCAGGGCAGGACATACTGGGACTGGCAGACAGATTGCCACAGAGCAAGGACACACCAATTAACTGCAGAGCCTAAGCTCTACACCAAAATTGCTTTTGGTGTCCAACATGGGAAAACCATTCTCTTCTTTCCTCTGAAACATGTCTAAAAATAGATAAAGATGCCAAGACTAAATAGTTTACTGTCAGCCTCACCTTCCCCGCTCCCAACAGCCTGACCTTGATGGGTACAAGCGTGTAGGAGAGGGCTGGCCTCCTGCCTCTGCCACCGCTGGGGGCTGTTGGAGAGGGAACCGCTGGGATCCCATGTGGAATTCAGCCCCTCGGTGCCACCAGCCCTTGTGGGACGAGGGACAACACGCTGTGGCCGGGCACCGAGGCCGGACAGTAACAGCACACTGGTGTTTTCTCCAGGTGTGGAGAGAGAAGGCGGAGTGAGGGGGCTTGTGTGTTCTAAGAACACAGAATTGGGTCCTGCGGACATTACTGGCAAAGCTGTCTCGTTGCTGTGAGAAGCAGAAGCCTTCGGAGAAGCCCAGGCCGGCCGGGCCCCGCGCCCCCCTCACAGCCCGGGGTTACTTAACCCCCAGCCACCCGTTTCTGCCGAACACCGACACCCCCAGTCACGAAACCCGGCCAAAATCATCCCAGGCCACACGCTTTTCTTCCTTAAAAAACCCCCTAAGCTCTTCATCTTTCTTTCCAGCAGGCCGAGACGACTCCTCGCACACACCCAGGGGCCAGGGCCGAAGCAACAGAAACAACCGCATTTTCATCCCGGCAAGGAAACACCAGCCGGAGAGGAGGGGGCGGCTGCGGCCCCCGGCGCGGGGGAGGCCGGGCCGGGCCGCCCGGCTCCTCCTCACGCCCCCCGCGGTGCCGGCTGTCAGACTCGCCCCCAGCTCGGACGGGGCCGGACAGCGATAACCCCAGCGACAGCCGCCACCCCTCCGCCGCCGGGCAGCACAATGCCATCCCGCCCGCCGTGACTTAAGGCATGTCACAATGTCATACCTGCTCCGCTGCAGCACAGCCACGCCACCCCGCGCCATGGCCGCCGCCATCTTCCCGCCTCGCCGCCGCCTCCTCTGCCACCTCCCGCGCGTGAGGGGCGGGAGACACGCGGGGGGCGGGGCCGGCGCGGCTGAGGGAGGGCCGGTCGGCGCGGGGAGGTGGCCTGAGGGGACGGTGTGTGGAGGGCGCTTTTACCTGAGGGGAATACGGTGTGTGGGGACGGGGTCGTTCCTCAGGGGAGATACGGAATGGGACGCGGGTTTGGCCGTTCTCCAAAGGTGCAGTGTGTGTTGAGGCCTGTTCTAGGGGAGAGAAGGGGGGGTGGGGGGTAGGGACAGGGCCGTCCCTGAGGTGTTGTGGTGTGGGGCCAGGGCCGGCCCTGAGGGGACTTGATGTGGGGACAAGGCCGATTCCCGGGGTTGTGTAGTGTGTGGTCAGGGCCTTCTTCCCTGAGAGTATGTGGTATGGGGACAAGGCTGCTCCACAGAAAGAGGTATAGTATCAGGACAAATCTGTTCCTCAAAGGGAGGTATGGTTTGAGGAGAGGACAGCTTCTTGGAGAGTTGAGGATGAGGCAGTTGGGGTTCAGCTGCTTCTCAGCGTTGCTGTTGACCACAGATATGGGAGCACCAGAGATGTCAGGGCATGGATTTTACTGGCAGTGGACACAACATGGGACAGACACAATGCTGTTCCTGCAAGTGAGATGTCGAGCAGGGTAGTACGGTAACATCTGATCCTACTCTGGTTGTCCCTTGTCTGCATCCTAGCAGCACAGAGAGGATTTTGGAGAGATTACTTGGTTTCCACCTTCTTAGATGCATCCCTAGATAGATGCATAGATGACACATTAGTGAGAAGTAGCTAATTACCATTTGCTGACAGTGGTAGAGGGGTAGTTTCATAGGGTGAATCAGTAGGAAAAGAATTCCAGAGTCCTGTCGCTGTGTTTCCGCATCCTCAGTGCTTTAGGACATGGTCCTCTCAGTTGACTTGGTTATTTTACATTTGTAATTAATGTTTGTTTGTTTTCCTGATCAGGCCTAAATGAAGTCTACAGCATCTTCATGTTATTCAGCTTTTTTCACATCACCACAGAGAGCAACATAATATCTGTATAAATATCTTAGATATATTCATATCTTTTATTTCTAAAGGTGTAAAATTTGGGCAGAGATCCAAATGCAGCCCTCATGTAACACTAATAATATTAGCTGACTGAGTTGTTGGGATGTACATATATCCTGAGCTAACACAATGGTAGGATTGGCAGGAAGTAAAGACTCAAGGTGGGATTTGATCCTGTAAAGTGTTTTGCTACAAGCATTGCAAGAGCCATCAGCTTTGATGTCTAACTGCACCCTGCTGGTGGGCCTGACTGACAAGTTTCACCAGAAATGATTCAGGAGTGATTCAGAAGTTAAGGTGTAATTAAATGAAACACACTTGTTCATAGTGTTAATTAACTGACATTGACTGAACTGGTTAATGGTCTGTCCTGATCTAATCTTTCTCCCTGGAATTAAAAACAAATATATGGACCTTTAACTATTTTAAAATAATTACTTAATCATGTGTTCCATTCTTACATTTGGTGTTTGATTTTTTTTTTTAAACATTTGTTAAGATTATAAAGACTGCACTCGCTGAGAAACAAAACATTCTTCCCAAAGGGTGCTGCCCTGTGCTAGGCCTGTGCCTGTGAGCCCAGGCAAAGAGTGGGGCGATACCATGGTTGTTCTCAGAAATGAGTGAACAGAGATCTTAGGGCTTGAGAATGTTTGTTAAGGGAGTGTAGGATGGAGTCAGAAATGTAACTCTTCTGTGATCAGCTTAGTGGGAGACATAACACCTCAACAAATGTTGCAGGCCTAGTGAGGGAAATTACGAAATGCAAGGGAATCCATGTACGTGAATGCTAAAGAAGCAAGTGGAGAATAAGGGCTGTGAATCACTAGGGAAGAGTACATAAGGCAACAAAAGAAATGTGAAAAAAGTATTGACAAAAATACATGAAGCAGAGAAAGTACTAAGAAAGTCCATGAGATGAAGAAGGAAAACAAAACTAAGAAAAAGACTCTTATTTCTCTAAGATTATAGGAATAGTAAATTCTTTTCTAAATAGGAAAGACGAAAGCATATTAGCAATATTTTATGCATCATCAGATCAGTTCAGAATGCACACTTTTGCTTATGCATATAAGTGTGTGTATGTGTTGAGTTTTTTTCCCTGATGTAGAATTAATGATGTTAATCGTGGCTGCTATGACTAAGAGGTAATGTTCCAGGCTAAGTGTTAGAAAACAGGAAAATAAGCCAGCTTGGATGAGACTGTTGTGCTAGAATGGAATGAAGAGAGTCAAGACAGTCAACAGTGTCACAGCTCCATTCTGAATTCTTACTTTTTGTTTAAAATTACTCAGTAGATAAACCATTATCAGGTGAAAAAATAAGGTAAGAAGGACCCCTCAATGTTCTATAGAGAGATATATTCAGTAGTTTGGACAATTCACTTAGCTTTAGATATCCTTTTTGTAAGAAAAATATAAGTCTTGCCTATCTCCCAAAGGCACTTTGCTGCCTTTTGAAACAGGAGAAGCACAATTTATTTCAAAAGCAGAGGCTTACATGTCTTCCCGTGTCAGTTCCTAACAAAGCAGAAAATGCACAGACATTTTCCATCTGTGGGTAGGAATAAGACCCTGTTTCTTTCTCCTTTGCATATAAAGATGTTCCATGCTCTGACAGTTTGTTTTATTTCTTAGATCTTGGTTTATCCTTGTTGATGCCTAAAAGCCTTTTGTTATCTTCCAGAGCCTTTGGTCATCACTGTGGAATTCCTGGTATGAGAAGGCAGTGTGTTGGGGTAGAGAGAGGATCCTTGCTGAACTGCTGTAATCATGAAGACAGTGATTTTAATTGTCCTAATCATCTTCACTTTGCTGTCTTCAGGTAAGGCTGATGTAGAGGGGGAAAGAGAATGGTGAGTTCTGGATGGGTTGCCAGGATACAAACTCTAATACATGCTTTGATTTTGTTTTCTTCTGTGCAAAGAAGTTGTAGCTAGAGCTGTGCCTGTGATTTCTATTTGCCTGTACTTTTCCTGTTTGATCATTGGCAGATGGTGACCCTGTTAGTTTTGAAGCAGTTTGATATGTTAGTTTCTCAGCAACTCAGTGAAGATTTGTTTTCTTTGAATAGTTGAGATCTGCATACTCATTAATGCTGTCAAAATTAATCGGTGTATTTCAACCTGCACTGCTCCGAAACCAAAATGGGCTCTTTTTAGAACTGCGCTGAAGTAACATCAAAACAAGTAGAGTACTAATATCTGATCCTGTGCTCAAAGAAATAAAAACTTCAATGTTTTAACTGTAAACATCATTTATTCCAGATTGCCAGAGAACCGAATGCTTAAATATCTGGAAATGACAATGTTAGAGATGTTGTAGTGTTTTCTATGTGTTCAGGCCTGGTTTTCATTACATGGTATAAGTTACATAACTGCATGCTATTTTTGTATATAATAATAACTTTTTTTCTCCTTAAAGGCATGTCTTCTTGAGGTGAATATGATTATATATTTCAGATTAGAAGGCATTTAATAAGAAGAATACAAAATAAGTCATGGTACATCCAAGATGGAATATAAACAGAAGAAGGTCCAAATAATAGAATTGGCATTGTAATTTCAAATAGTCCCAGATGGTCACTTTCTGGATTGAGGGATTTGGTTTAACTCCTTTGTGAAGTAGCATTGAATTGTGAACTTCTTCCAACTTAAAATTTTCATACTTTTCATATCTAAGGTTTTCTGAGTCTGGAACACTCACGTGGGTCTTATTTAAAATCAGGTAGTCCTTGTCTGGAAAGAAAATGGTGAGGAAATACTGTTCTAACAAAGCATGGCACTCAGTGGGAAATGCTGTTCTGGCAAGGCACGTAGCTCAGTGCTGTGAGAGAGCTGGGATCTGGAACAGCAGTGGACAAACCTTGACTTCTGTGTTGATCCTACAGGGAAGAAATTCCGATGGTGCACCCTTTCTGACCTAGAACAAAGAAAATGTGCTGAACTGTCCAAAGCACTTATGGCCGTGCTGCCCCTTGCTACTGTCAACTCGTTTACTAGGATTTCTTGCATCAGAGCCCATAATACATATGACTGCATTGATAAGATCAGGGTGAGTTCACAGAGATTTCTAAAATTGATTTTGACTCCAACTCCTCTTTTGAAGAAGAAACTGTTAAACAGAATCCATGGGAGAATAAAAGAATATTGAAATGATGGTATTGCATGTGTGACAAAGTATATGGTAGTTTAGAACCATGAAGTAAAGAGCAAAAGACTTTCTTCATATAAAAATCTTTAATTTTAATGAGATGTCTGACCATTTGTAAGTGTAGGCTTTCTACCAGTTCTGAAATTCCATTTTCATAATGTTATATGCTTTGAAAAAAATCACTAATGAAAAAGAAAGATAAGCATTTGCTGTGGAATAGTTTAGTTAACATACCTAAAACTTGACTGGAATAGAGAATTTCAGTTTCCAATTTCATTCAATCCCAGTTGGTTTCAATGGGTCCAAATCTGACCTGGAAAACAAAACAAAGAAAACCTTTCTTGTTGGTTCAGGGAATAATGTATTTAGTCTTTTTATTCAGTCCTGCAACTTTTGTTAATAGTCTCCAGTTCCGTTTTCTGGATGGTTATGGAAAGATTACAGCCAGGAGAACTCTCAGGAGGATTTGGGGTTTTGGGGGAGCAGTAGAAGGAAACAGGGGTTGCCTTTTTCTTGAGTTGGCAACAGAATTGTGTTTTTGGAATGGAAAGAAAGACAAGGTGATACTGGAAAAGAACAGGTGTTTTTTGAAGGTGACTGAGCCTTCATAGCTAACATTTCACTATGCTTAGTAGCAGAGATTCAATTAAAAACAAAGCAAATGCTTGGAAAAGCCACTGGTTACTACTTCTCAGGCAGAAACTCTGCTCTTGAAGCTGTTCTGTTTGTTTCCCTGTAAGCACACTTGATTTGAGGGTTTTGCTGTTATTTTTAAGGTGAACAAAGCAGACGCTGCCTCCTTGGATGCTGGAGATGTTTACTCTGCTGTGAAGCTGTATGGTTTGACAGTGGTGGCAAAGGAGATCTATGAGCAAGGTAGGTTCATAAAGCAAAAGAATAAGCTGTACTTCTGATTTGGCTTATAAATTGCTGTGCAGTGAGAGGCAAAGCTCAAGAATTCTTGAAAAAAGTCTGTATGTTTTCATTAACCTTACAGGAGTATGGAGGTGACTAACAACTATTTCTAAAATACTTATTGATGATGAACAAAATACGAGCTGTGCTTTGCATGTAGTAGTCTTTCTCTATGTCACTGTGACAAATGTCTACCCCTGCCCACAGCACTAGTGTCCTAGTGTTCTACAACTTGCAGGGTTTTCTAAGGGTTTTATTCCATCTGTGTCAATTCTTATACCATGCTCTTTACTAGCACAACTGAACATTTACTAGCAATTTCTTAAGAGATTAACTTCCCTCATGAATTAATTCTCTCCTTCTCATTCTAAAGAGACAAGAATATAATGTGGAGAATCTTGTTATGGTAAGATTCCTCTTAATGCATGGCAGATCTGAACAGTCTGTGCAATGAACAATTTTTAAGGTAAGAATAAATAAGCCTGAGCCAAAATCAAGCATACAGTAGAAAATACTTCACAATACCTGAACAGCATGATATAAGTGTTTAAAATTCTTGAGAAGCAATTGCATTGGGTGATGAAGGATTGTAAGGATTTTCCACCAGATTTTTGAGTTCTTGCTTTGCACATCACTTGCATCGCTCAGTTTGACAAGATGCCATGTAGCCAGTATATGGTAAGTTTGCTGGCATGGGTGACTATGTTTCATATGCCTAACATATTTTTTTTTCTTTAGCCATGTTCACAGAAGTAGTTGAACTCCTTTACACAGATAGAAGGTGCAGAATTGGGATGTAGTTATTTCTATTTACATATTTTGTCCTATTGCAGGGAGTTGTGTGTTTGCTGTGGCCATTGCAAAACGAGGAACTCTGGATATCCAGAGGCTACGAGGTGCACGCAGCTGCCACAATGGAGCCAGATGGACATCAGGCTGGAATATTCCATTTGGCTTTCTCCTTGCAAGAAATGATCTTTCCTGGGATGAGGCACAACCTCTGAGCCAAGGTGGGTGGTAGGAGCCATAGGGCTATGTCTCTGCCCTCAAAATGACTGAAATACAAGCAGGTGTAGAATGAACTAAGCCATGTGGAAACTGAAGGGCGTTGTGAGTGAGATACCCTCTTAGATTGTTTTTTTCATACTGTCTCTTAGGTCTCTTCAGAAATTTTCTAGTGATCTCAAAGCAGCAGAATTGCCACCAAAACAGAGAATCTTTGTGTATGGCACAGGGAGCAAATCTTTGCAATATCTAGCCAGCACAAGGATGGTTTCAAACAAACAACATTTGATCACTCTGTTTCCAGAAAATGCTTCAAATTTGAAGTTTAGACAATGAAGCTGAATTCACTGGTTTATTAATTTATTTATTAAAGCACCATAGTCCTAGTTATGCCTGTGCTACGTTTGCCCCCTTTTCTTCCATTTTTTCCCATTTGAGGTTTTTTCTTTCTTTCTTTTTTTTTGTTTGTTTGTTTGTTTCCTCCTACATCTGCAGTAATCAGTGAGTATTTCAATGCAAGTTGCATTCCTGGGATTGGAGTTGCTGCTCCTCGACTGTGTGCTCTCTGCCAAGGACAAAAATCCTATGTCAGAGACAAGAACCACTTCTGTGAGACCAGCAGTAACGAACCCTTCTATGACTCTGAGGGAGCCTTCAGGTGAGCTCTGTGACACTTGAACTGAATTTATTTTTGGGGAAAAACAACTTGTGATGGAGGCACATGTTAATAGGATGGCATTTGTCTTCCTGCAGGTGCTTGAAGAATGGAGTGGCAGATGTTGCCTTTTTAGATCATCTAACAATTATGGATGCCACAGGTAATCCTGAAAACTCAGATTCCTTTTAACCTCTGTCTGTGCTACTTTCTGCATGGGAGTTTGGGGGATATGCATATATTTTTGTTGTTTTCAGAGAGAATTCCAACCCCGCAAGCAGTTCTATGGTATTTCTTGGCACTCCACACAAGTCAGAAAGAAACAGAAGAGAAAGGAGTAAGGGAGCCATAATTGCTCACAGGGGATTCTTAGAATGGGAGCAGACAGTTGTTTTTATACCGGTGTTATCTTCAGCCTGAAGTCTCTGATGCAGCTGTCAGTATTTGCATTGCCTGAGTTACAAGATTCCTTTAAAAATCCAGTGTATTGAGCTGCTAGAACATGCAGTTCCCATATACCTGTTTTGTATTTTCATACCCAGTCGAGCTCTGCATTGACGTTTTTGAAGGTGGTTATCAGTAGTATTTGCAGGTAAATATTTTTACACAAACATATTTACATATGAAAGAGTATTTTGGAGTACCTCTGGCTGAGGTCCCTCTCTTTGTTAAGAGAAGAGTGTATCAAAGACAGCTTTCCCAGAGCAATTTCCTCTGAAAAATGCTCAGAGGAAGCAGAGATGGAAGTGCATCTCTGTGCCTGCTGTCAAGTTATGTTTAATTTCATAGATTCATGAGTGTCTTCTTGTTTCAGAGGCAGAACAAGAGGAATATGAACTCCTGTGTCCTGATGGGACTACAGCTGAGCTGACTGAATACAGCACCTGTAACTTAGGCAAGGGGCCTGGCCGTGGCATCATCACCCGCCACAACTTCCAGAAGATCACCAACAAATTTCTTACCATGATCCAAGTGAGTGGATATTGTAAGCTGTGTATCTCCAGACAGAAGCTTTTCTTCCTTCTTTCTTGAGAAATGCCTAGTTAGTGTGAAAAAGGACTGAAAATTGGTTGTTCTGGGGAAGGATCCTCCATTGGCTTCTGGAACAAGGTTTTACTTCTCTCTAAAACGTTCCTCTGTAGAAGGCTGGGAATAAATAAGTAAAGAAGGGAAGACACCATAACACCCAAACTGGAAAACAGCTAATGGTGTTCATCCTGCCCTGGAACTTATATGAATTCTTATGTAGCTAAGGGAGATGCATAGGGTCAGGCAGGTTTCACCTTTGTTCCTCTCTTTTTCTCAACTTAGAAATAGTTTCTGTTGCCTTGACAGCCAGGCATCTATTTGAAGCTGAACCTGAAATGCATATTTAAATACAAGTGTAAAGGATTGATGAAGCCACCCAACCCTTAAAATAGTCCAGCAGACAGTGAATACATCAACCCAGTGGGCTGAGTTGTGCTGTCATGGGGACTCTGGCAAATAGCAGTTGTACAAAATCTCTTCTTCATTGAGAGATCTTCACATACCTTTGTCAGGGGACTTATTAACATGTATCTTAGCCATGTTCAGCTCCCACCCCAGCAATGGCTACGCAGCAGTGTTCCTAGTCCATGCCTCAGTGCTTTCTTCTCTTCTAGTACCATCAGGCTGAACAAAACTACTTTCCCCATCATGAAGCACAAGATACCTTGCACCCTTTTACTGCACTGATCTTTAAACACAATGTTTTTCACTCAGCTATACCCCCTCAGTTGCCTTTCCAGGGTAGGAGACATTGAGCACAGCCCAATAAATTGGAATAACTAAGATGGGAAAAAATTCTTCAAAAAAGTGAATCATACAGTGCTTTTAGGACTGGAACCATCCAGTCACTGCAGTACCTGTGGGCTTTGTCCCAGTGTGATGGAACCCTTCAGTGCTGTGTTGCTATGAAAGGAGGGGAGGATGAGGCTGCCTGTTGATGAGCAGATTTGTGGCAATTAAAAGTGTTGTTCTTGTCCTAGCGCCTGTTTGGGCGAAAAGGAAAGGAAAGAGCCAAGTTTGAACTCTTCACTTCAGCACCCTTTGGGGGAAAGAACCTGCTGTTCCAAGATGCCACTCAGCACCTGCAGCTTCTTGAGGAGCAGCTAGAGATTGCCTATGTCCTAGGTCTGGATTATGTAGCTCTCCTTAAGGGTCTTGGCCATGAAGGTGAGAAGCCTTCCAGAGGACTGTAGCTAAGGAAAGGGAAAAAAAAAAGTTCTCTTTCCATGTTATTCCTACGTGCCAGTCAAGAATGCATAGACCTAAAGATCCCCTTAGCAAAGAACAGGTTAATGCACAGATGACATGATCTCACTCTGCTCCTTCCTTCTCGTGCAGGGAGCTCTTTGGACAACAGTGTTGTGCGCTGGTGCTGCATCAGTGACGCTGAGCTTCGCAAATGTGAGGAGTGGGCACTGAGTATCAAATCCGACCCATTAGTCTGTGTCCAAGCAACTTCCATGACCAAATGCATTGAAATGATCAAGGTAGGAGACTCCCTCTGGTCAGGGTATATGATAAATGGCACAGGGTGACTATGTCCTTGTCTGAGCTAAACAAGGGGAAAACCAGCCTGTAAACTCTAGGAACCAGTGGGAATGAGAGGGAGTTTATACAGGGAAATTTCCAACCCATGGGGAAGTACAGCTGCTTGGTTGCACAATTCATGCAAATCCTGGTTGTGTTATTTTCTGTAATGCTGTTGGCAGAGTAGCGAGGCTGATGCTGTCACCCTGGATGCAACACATGTCTACATTGCAGGGAAGTGTGGATTGGTGCCTGTAGCTGCAGAATGTTATGGTAAGTGCTCAGGAGACCTTAGCATAAGGGAGGGAATAAAAAAAGTACCCTTAAAATATAGTTAAATTTCCACAGCGTATGATGGAATTAGGAATCAATATATATGTCCAAATATTCTTCCCAGCTCTTCCACTAACTGGCTCTACTCTTGACATGGCTCAAGAGTATTTCAAGGTTTTTGATGTGGTGCTGCCATGTAATAGGAATGACAGCAGTGACAAGATCCTTAATGGTAATCTCTCCTCCCCAGGGGGAGATTGTGCCCTGGCTGCTAAGAGCATGGAGGAAACAGGGAAACGAATTCATCTGAAGGACAAAGGTAACAGGGCAACTTTGAGAAGGTGAAAGGCTTAGGTTTTCCTGAGGCTGCCTCTGGGATTTATGTCGGGATGTGGTTGCATGTTGGTTTGGGAAAGAAACTGCTGTGCACGTTCAGTAGGAGCTTTACAGATAATGCCAGGCAGCTGGGACAGGAGCTTTGTGGCTAAACAAGGAGTGCAGATCCTCTGCTGTAACTGAAGATATCATGACAGGACGAGGGAGGGAAGAAGGGGGCTGTATCTGTCTGGAATACTTAATTACCTTGGTATAAATGGTTGTGGTCATTGTTTTACAGTGCTGCCACCAGTTTATGCTGTTGCCTTAGCTAAGAAAAATGCCAAACAGATTAATATCCGTAACCTCAGGGGAAGGCGAACCTGCCACAGTCACCTGTACAGTCCTGGAGGATGGTTACTTCCTTCCAGATACACAGTGGGACCTCTGGAGAATGACACTGATAACTGTGACATTGGCTCTGGTAAGGGCTGCTCTGGGTTATCTGTTGACTAGACCACAGAAATCTGAAGCTCCAAATTTGGGAGTAAAACGGAGATGGAGAGCCAAGAGGGCTTGACCAGCAGGGGATGATTGCTGTCTCAGAGCGTGCTGAAGCTCCTCTTCCTCCTATCTGACCATGTGTGATTCTTTACACTATTTAGCCTTCTTGCTAGCTGTTAGAATGGAATTTCACTGAATTTTTTAGAGTTGGAAGGGACCACAGAGATCATGTAGTCCAACTCCCCTGCTGAAGCAGGATTGCCTACAGATGGAGCATGTTACTTAGGACGGCATCCAGGAGGGTCTTGAAAATCTCCAAAGAAGAGGACTCCACAACCTCCCTGGGCAGCCTGTTCCAGGGCTCCGTCACCCTCATTCCTGTCTTTTCCCATGCATGAAAAGGCTTTGGCATACTTTGCCTTAATCTCACCTCAGTTTTCTCTGTTCAGTTTATCAGAGTTACTTCTGGAAGGGCTGCATGCCAGGAGCAGATGGAAACCTCTGCAAGGTGTGCGTTGGAGACAGTGAGGTGGAAGGGGCTCGAGCATCCAGCAGATGTGCTGCAAATCACAATGAACGTTACTATGGCAATATGGGAGCGCTCAGGTGAGCCTTCTGTCAGAGTCAGAAATGCAGAGCAATAGCCAGAATTGGCTTATTATTTTGTTGCTGGTTTTCTTTGGAGTTTTGTTTGTTTGTTAAGTAACCAGCTATATAAACTTTGCTAGCTTGTATTTTGTTTTGGTGGCAGTTGCTGTGCAATGCTCAGCTGATTGGGGATTTTTTCCTGCACTAGGTGCCTGGTTGGCAACCCCAGTGGAAGAAGCTTCGGAGATGTAGCTTTCCTGGAACACTCTAACCTACTCCAGAACATACAGAGTGAGATGTGGATATTCTCTTTTCCTTTGAGAATGCTCATTAGTGTCAGTTACTTCCCACACAGCAACTACCACTCCTGAGGATCAGCTTTTACAGGTTTAATCTGGGTTCATGAAGTTGTGTTTGTGACTGAAAAATTGCAAAAACCTTCCTGCCTGCATGTGTTCCAGTAAAGCTCAAAATTTAGACACTGGTCAGTTTTAGAGAGGAAAGAGAAAAAGTCATTGAGTGCAAAAATCAAGGTGTGTTTTGGGGGTTAATCATCCCTGGAGACTGCGCTAATTTTTGGGAAGCCCAAAGCTTTAAAAAGCAAGTGACTTTTCCCACCTGACTTTCTCACATCAGTGCTGTGGGCTCTGTGCTGGGAGATGTTCTGTGGCTTCATTGTGACACAGCAACTTCCTCGTGTTGTTTCACAGTCACTTGTGGAATAAACAGTCCAAATAGCGTAATAGGTAAAAATACTGCAAATTATTTTGTCTTTCACAGTTTCTGAAAACAACATCGTGACTACACTGTGAAATGTTTAAATTCCTCTGGGAAATAATGATCTTTGCTACAGTCTAGCAATTGGATTTTGTTGTTTGGTTTTGGTTACAGTAGCTTAAATCCCAGCAATCTCTTAAATTATACCCACTGCTCTAACAGCCAAAACACGCTGCCTTTTCCGAGCTGTGAAGATAAAGGGAACTCACATTTGGTTCAGCAGTGCTGATTGTTTAACATTTTGCATGAGATGCACCCTGTCTTCTGCTATTGATTTTAAAAAAGTCTTCGTTTTCACTTCATTTTCTTTTCAGACCTGGACAGCTCTGGTTGGGCAAAAGGTTATACTCCTCTTGACTTTGAACTCTTGTGCCCGGATGGAACGCGAGCTGCAGTCACGGAATGGGCAGGCTGTAACCTTGGCCCCATTCCCCCCAGCACTGTTATGACTCGACCAGTCACTGTCACTAAAATCTATGACTTTCTAATGAAATCCCAGGTAAAGCAGATACCAAGGATAAAGTTAGCATGTTATCACTTGTTATGTACAAGTGCTGTAAACCCTTTCAAGATCCAAAGTTTTATATACTAAATACATAAATTGCCTTTGTGTCCAATATGAGAGAATTAAGAATGTGCACAGAAGACTGAGAAAATAATTACTTGGCTTCTCTAAAGGTGTATTTTGGAACCAGTTGCCATTCTGTAGTGGTTATAGTTTTGCTGAGAAATAAACCATTGCAAAACTGCATTTTTTTGTACAAATAAAGACAGTGATAGGTGAAAGTGGAACCTTTTTTCTGCTAGATCTTGCTATAAAACTGAGGGTTACCAGCTTAACCTACTATTTACGATCCAATCTTTGGAACTTATTTCTTTCCTGTTTAGGAATCTCTGGGAAGCAAACTGGATTCTGAATTCCATCCTTTTCGGTCATGGAAGTATGGGGAAAGTGATCTGCTTTTCAAAGACACTACTCAGTACCTTGTTCATGCAGGTCACATGAGCTATCAGGAAATTCTTGGAGCATCTTTCTTTCAACTGGCAGAATCGGTATTTAATTGTACACCTGCAGGTAAAGTCAAGTTCTTAATTTTGAGATGATAGACAAAAATGCAAAGCAGGAAGCCTTCTGTGAATAGCTGTTGCCCTTTTGTTGAAGTATGTTCTACATAATCCTGTTAGTAACAATTTTCCAAGGAGTACTGTGTTTGTATCTCCTTTAGAGCCTCTTACAACTCCTACCAAAAGCACTGAATCTGGACCTCTACGGGAACAGAAAAAGTAATACATTTTACAAAAAATATGAGGTTACTGAAATAGGACTGGATTACTCCCACTCTGAAATATTTCCCTTCAATTCCAAAGATTGGTTCTGGGAAAAGGGAATATAGTGTCCATTTGGATATGCCAAACTGGGGAAAAAATAGAAGAAATTTTATATTTAATTCTTAAATTAACCTTAAAATAATTTAAATAATTTCCTTTTTAAAAAAAGTGCACTAGAGAACTCAAGATCAAAACCTTTATAAACTTAAGGAATGGTATTTTCATTATTTTTGACTGAAAGCTGTATAAAGTATGCATTTAGCTATCACTAAAAGGGAAACTGTCTACGAGCCAGGGTTAAGCTGTTAATTAGTTAATTAGTAAATTAGAATTCTGGGAGCCTAATTTGTTAGAGAACCGAAATTCAAAAGGGGATTTTTTTAATCTATTTTGCTGTTTTAGTGAATAGTATCTGAAGAATTTGTTATTTTTGAAGCTGATAGCATCTTTAAGTGTATACTTTCTTACTGGTTTGTAGATATCTTAGACTTCTGCAAACAGGACATCTGTGCATCCTCCTTGAACTGACAGCTAATACAGGGGCTTTGCAAGGCACGTACGTCACCATCAGTGTTGAAAACAAGGAAATGTGCAAGTCCAAGCTATCCAAAGCAATCAGTGAGGAAACGATCATCTCCAGAAATGTATGCTGAATACTTTCACTTTTTTTTTTTTTAAAGCAGATTTTATGTTTTTTGATATTGTAATACTGCTCATACGTCACCCCTTTCTTGTTTGGAGCATGGCATCGTGTGGAACAGCACGGGCCAGTCTGCATAACCCACAGCACAGACCAGCAATTCTGTACAACTACTATGGAGAAATCAGCATTTTTGTGGAAATAGCAGGGCCGATACCATGGACTAAAACACAGACTGTCATGAGTGGCACAGGTTAGTGAGCAGCAGTTTGCCTTGCTTGTCTTATTTACTGTTTCCATGGAAAAAAAAATCAACTGACGTTTTGGTAGTTGCAGCATTGTCTTCCCTATCTGTGATTTTGGCTGCAGCTAGATAGTGCTTGCTGAATAAACATATAAACTATAGGTTGTAGATGTAATTGCTATCAGAACCAGTAGTCTTTTCCACATTTAACTGGGAAGAATGTATTTGCTTTTTTAACTAAGGGTTTATAGTAGGAATCAAAACAGTTTTCTCTCGCACATCAATGTGTTAAGGCAGAAGTGGATGCTTGTAGCCTTAAGGTGAAGGAAAGCAATGGATATTCATCCTTGCCAAAAATTCCAACCATTACTTTGTAGTACTTTGACACTTTGAATCTTTGATTCTATGAAGCATCAATATATGATTTATCAATTAAACAGCATTGGTTTTACAAGCAGAACCTGCCTGAACATGACATGAAACCTTTTGAACAAGAATGTATCGTGTATTCATTTTGCCTGTTACTGGGTAAAAATTTAGAGTGTGTGGCTCTTCATGGGCAGGGCTCACTTCAGTTTGCAAGAGGGTTATCACCTTCTACTCCCATGCAGATTTATAATGGGAAAAAAAAAAAAAGAAAATTCTTTACCCAAAAATTTCCATTCCTTGCTACATATATTGCAGTTATATTAACCTCAGCTAGCAATAAATGAGATGCAAATGGTGAAGACAGGCCAGCTGCAACAGAGAGAAAGTCAATGTATCTGCCACATAAAAGAAAAAAGCACAAAAAAAACCCTCCACCAAGAACAACAGAGTGAGGCAGCAGTGAAGTACACTGCTAAGAATACCTGGTTTTAAATAGTTCTATGCCCAGCTTGTCTTTCTTGTTGTTTGGCTTAGCTGCTGCTCTCCTCCCCCTTTTCACTTCCCAAGAAAAAAAAAAAATAAAATGCACTCTGACCAGCAGCAAGGGTTTTAGATTCAGTGCATCTTCGCCGAGACTGCTCTGTCTCATTTATCCCATTATTTGACATTGACTAATCAAACAGAGTGAGGATGCAAGTCCAAACTCTTCTACTTTTCAGATAAAAAGGGCAGAGCTAATGGGTGAATGAAGCAAGTCCCAGTATAGCAACAGAGGAAAATCCTCACCCACTGTGTTGCAGCTGGAGCCCTGAAGCAGGGGAACAGCAGGATGCTTGTTTAGCTCTCAGAGGTGCTCTTTCTGTACTGGAGCTTACGTGCCACCTGCAGGACCCACATCACACTGCACTTCAATCACAGAAGGAACTTATGAGGAGAGGGAAGAAATGCATCTGCCAGTTTATCTTTGCCAAAAGCAGCATGCAGCTGAATAGCAATAAATTGAAAGTCTGGGAGTTCTTTTCTGGCATAGACATTACAGATGCTTGGTAGGCTTTTTTGGTCTTCCTGTGCTTCAGCTTTGGTTTAAAAGCAGCAGACCGATGCCGTGCACATGAACCACCTTCCTGCCTCAGTGCAGAACCTCTCTGTTCTGAGCCAAGCAGGAACTGCCAGTGCTCCCTGGCTTCTGCTACTCTACTATCTTAAGAGCTGGATGCTATCTCAATGCTACGACTAGTAGCCAGGATCATGCTTAAAATCCCCTAGGTCTGTTCCTGTTAAAAGTATGGCTATGGGTGAGTGAACACCAGAATTGCTGCTCCATTCCTCACCAACAGTCCACCCGGTCACTTAATGGTGTTAATCTCTTTGGAGATTTGACCTCTTCCTCCCATGTATTCAAGACAGATAGATCATGCATATTTATGGATACAAGCCTAGAAAAGGCCTTCAAAAACCAGAAAGGGTCTCAGAAAAATTTATTTCCATAAATTAAAAACACACACAAAAGAAACAGTAAAATTTTAGATTCACACAATATTGAACAGAAACAAAATGCCAAGAGCATGATGAAGGCTAATGGCACAAGTGTACAAATTCTCATTGAGCTGTTTGTTAACTTGATAGCATCACACAGACCTGTAATCCACAGTTACCATCCATATTCTAGAAAAGCACCTGGAACATAATATACCAAAGGCCCACCTCAAATCAAATACAATAAATGAGAACTGCTTGAGGGAAATCACATCCAGCAAGCATCAGAACTCAAATGTATGCAGCCACACATCCAGCTAGGCAATGCTGCAACATACACAGAAGTAGCCTGAGCTGCTCCAGTCGTAGCATGGTGAAAATAATAGTCATTTATTTTTAAGTGATCTTTCTTCCTACCATAATCAGCAAATTTTGCAAAGAGCTGCCTGGCTCTCCAAAACGTACTACTGAGAGACAGTACATGGCAAAAGCTTTGTAATTCATCCCAAGCTGCTCTCGTCATCATTCTGTCAGCAATCTGTACAATGTCTTTCCATGATGATACAAAAATATTCTCACTGGAGTGGGTTCACTTTATGAAAAGGCAAGTGTACATACCCTTCAGCTAAAGACCCCAAAAGATGCATTCTCTATACTTTTTTTCTTTCAATTATCTGGGACAGAAGCAGCTCAGAGTGGGCAATACCTTGCTTTTGCAGTCACTGCTCCCAGCGTACAAGCAGCAGCCACACGGAGCAAGGCTGTTCCATGAGTGCTATAACCAGGAAAGAGGTGGGAAAGGGAAAATGAGAAAGTGCACAAGCATGACTGACACCTGTAGCCAGAGGGGGAAGAGATGCTTAGTCTCAATTAACTTACATCTCTGTCATCATACAAATACTAAACCAGAACAGAATAATGCTGTATATTTGTGTTTCCACAAACTAAGGTCTGGGACAAGCTAGGTAACTGCAACATCATTTTGTAACTCCTCCAATTATTGTAAACAAAAGAGAATGGAGTGTTTTCTTTGCTCTGTTCTCTCTGCTGTAGCTGTTAAGAGGAAAGCTAAGAAATGTCATTTCCAAGCAACCAGAAACAAGACAGAGCAGGGAAGCAAACAAACAAACAAACAAAATCCCCCAAACCAAAAAACCCCTACAACCCAACGGAAAACCACAACATATTCCACATTTTGAAGCACGTTTGCCTGGACCCAAGTTTCCTCACCCCTTCCTCCCCTCCCATCCTTGTTTCCTTAAAAGCCCCTGTAATTCTGTCACAGCCCTAGAAGCCTCCCTTATTAACAGAAGGTGAATGAATGCTGTGTAACAATCCCATTCTATAGCATAAACCCATAAAAATATATATCTTACTCTTGCTACAGCTTCCAACCAGTCAATAATTGGGCTAATAAACCACCATAGGGAAAGTTTCAAGCATTTTTAAAAGGCAGTCGACCTTTATTTTTTATGGACTTTTTTTTATACAAATAAAGAGGATCAATTGAAATGTTCTCTAGCAGCCCAAACAGGTTAACCAGACCTTGCTGCTGAAGTAGTATGTCAATATGTTCAAAGTTTGCCTGCCTTGTTATTTTACCCTCAAAACCCAAACACCGCTACTTTGTGTACTCCTTTCTTTTCTTCAGTCTTCCTGATTAAAGAGAATTAGTCTCCAAAAGAAGAATGTAAACTCCTAGGAATCCTGGCACGTAAACTGGGAGCAGAACAAGCCCAGATTACATTTCTTTCAAGACTTAGACATACGGTGTAATAATCCGCTTCCATTTCTCTGCTTTCAAAGTTCTGGAATTCAACAGATCACTTGTTAATTTTTAGTTTTCTGTTTGGCCAGTAACAGAAGTGGCAGAGCAACAGAAGATAATGGTATTTTCAGTCCTGCATTCATTGTGACTTTATTAGAAATACCCACCCACTAGATATTTGCTCATGTTGAAGGTAAATAGAAGCTCTATTATAGGGGCAGGTAAATAAGAAAGTGCAAGTTTCAAGTGGAAAAAAAAGAACAGACTAATCAAATTGAGCATCCCAGCAATGACAGCTTTGCCTGAATAACTTCTATAGGCACTAAGGGACAGAAATCACCTGAACAGCAGCTAGCATTCATTTTGAATTATGCTTCAAGTAAGTTTAACAGAAGTTATCCCAGAAGGGAGCTCTCTTCCTGCAAAAGGGTATAGCTGAGCAATCGCTGCATTGGATAATTACAAATGGCCTGACATAATGAGAAAAAAGAAACGATCTCCACATGCTTTGTACAACACTGGCTATTATGAACAACAGTGCTGTACAAAAAGTATCTGATTTTGAGCTACATGAATTGTAAATCTGAAATGGTAAAAACACCCCTCCAGATGTAAAAAAAAAAAAAAAAAAAAAAGAGTTCTTGTTGGCATTCAAATCAAGTTGATATTTGTACTAGAATTAAAATCACTTTAAAATGAGTCTCAAAGATTTTGGTGGTGTTCCCTGATAAAAGCCTCTACTTATGTATCCTGCAGCTTAACATCCTCGTGGGCCAATTACCTTTTCCTCTGGAGAAGAGGTTGACATCAGCCAGGTAGTTAAAAGCGCTACTATTTGGGAAAATTAGTACTGGGCACAATTTTTTCTTAAAATACTATCTTTTCTTTGAGCTCAGTCATGTTAAAAGGTGTCCTCATGCAGCAAATAAAGAAATATATACAAAGTGCAAGTTATTTAATGTCTAGTTATGTGGGACTTCTGGTGCCTGAAGCCAGGAAGGGCACAAACTCAGAAGGAACCTTCTAAGTAAACAGAAGGAAGAAACAACTGAAGCAAACCCAGACAGCTACTTTTAATTATTAAAAAGTTAGTGGTGTATCGTGAATGCGTTTGCTAGAATTCATCTTTATCAAAGACCATCTCTCTTCTGTCAGGTTGTTCAAAACAGCCATTACAGTAACAACAGGAGACTCAAATGTGCAAATGATCTGGAGTACAGAGTTCTAGCATCACTGAAGGTGCACTACTTCCTCCTTTATACTCCTAGTCTACCCCCAAAAAGGTCTTTAAACATAATTAAACACTAGCAGTAATTTCCAGATGCTGGGGAAGGAACAGTAAATTGTATGTGGCTGTGTTACACTCAGACAGGGACCTAAAAGAATCCCTTCAATAGCATTTTAAAATAAAAAAAAAATAGCACCTTACAGAGGGTCACAGTCAAAAACTGATCATCAGATATTAGAGGAGAGCGATAGAGCAACGTATGAAGAAGTCAGTAGATTTCTCCCAATGGGACCAGAGGAGCCGACTGGACCATCTTCAGCTGAATGGCTCCCTCAGATGCCAGAGGCCAGCTCCTGCTCTGCCTCCGTTGCAAAAAAAGCTTCAAGGTCCATTAGCTTCTGAATCAGAAGAGCATCTAACTCTGCACTCTGCAGTGCAGCTTTTTTTGCTCGGGTGAAACTACCCACTGCTTTGATTTTGCCTCGTGTCTTCCTTTTCCGGGGAAGAGTGAAGTCCTGAAACTCTAGAATCCGCTTTCTCTTCTGCTGGCTGACAGAGATCAAGCGTCCATTTTTCTCCTTGGGCTCTTCAAAGATTGTTTCCAAGCTCCTGTGAAAAGTAAAGGACAGGACTCATGAATACTCAAGAAGCACTTAAGGACAGGGAGAGACTGGTGGGTTTCATAACCCAAGTAAACACACTTCCAACTTTTACATTTTTACAGTCCCTCCACAGCTCCTGTGATGTATTGTAATCCACAGCTCCCACCTCCTACACCTCCACATTTCTGCTGGCTAATTAATTTGTTATCGGTGCATAGAAAGAGATTCAAGCCATATGTCTATCTGTATTTCAGTTTAAAAGTACAATTATAGAATCTTGATTTCATAGAATAAATAGATTTGAACATTTAAAAAAGTAGCAGTCTTGATAATCCTGCTATACTTGATGACAGGCAGTTATTTTTCATATTTTAGAGAATATTTAGTTGCCTTTGATTTTTGAAAAGTACTGTAATTGGATGGAGGCCGGAATGAATGAGTAGATTAAAAAAATATACAAATTCATACTTAACCAGCTGCAAATTCTTAGTTTATATCCTATTTCACTACTTTCCATCCAAATAGTAAAAGATATCGTTTTTGAATTAACTTCCTGTACCACTTTGAACTAGAGCAATTTAAAAAAAAATTATCTCCCTCTTTGCTTTCAGACACTTAAATCCTCTTACTCTCTCTGCTGAAGTAATTTACACTGATCTTAGTTTTGTCATGAGGAAGCAGAACCAACCTGGCTGGAGGGGGGGACTTATAGTTCTTGTTTGTGTAAATTTCTTCTAAACTAAATTCTTTCTTCTTAAGCCTGAAAAAGTAATAAACAAATCAATCAAGGAAGAAGTATTTGGAAACAAATTCTCTTTACAACAAGCAGATTTACAAGAAACAAGTATGGTTTACATTCTGTGCTTAAAGGCTAACTAATTATGCTTTATCTTAAAACTTAGATTTAGATTCTAATTGGGGAGAGGGAGGAATGAAAAGTGAGGCCATTAAGTACTTAATTTCATACAGTGTTTTTATAAGCTCTGAGTCAAGATTTGCCATTTCTGCAGAGGTCAACGTTCCTTCCAGCATTCTATGATGGTTTGAAATAATGATGCTCAGAAGAAGAAAGGGTACCCTTCACAGGGCACTTTTTTGTGGAACTCAAGAAAAGACTTAGTTTGGCAGATTAACATTTCATCCCTTAAGAACTGTTTTAAAAGTCAGTTACTTACTGACTTTTACTTACTTAATTACTTACTAATACTTAATTAGCAAGCTGATCTCTGAAGAAATGCATTCCTTTGTCAAAGCTGGCACTTCTGGTTTAAGACATACTAGATGACTGATTGGAAAAGCTTTATCAATATCTGGCATGTGATTACTCACATTTACATTGAACTAGTGGTTCCCTAAGATCATATAACACAAACAAAGAAGGGACTGTGAAGAACTCCAACGTAACTCGCATCAACGTTTCTTGATGGATCACTTCATCTCACTGCATTGTGGAATGAAGTACATTTATCAATATGAAGAGCTTCTTTAGAAGATTGTTCCATTTGCAGCTTAGTTTTTCCCTTTTGCCTATACTCCCGTCAGCAGTTCATATCCAATAAGCTTTTATTTAACTTTTCTCACTTGAAAAAAGTTACATTCAAAGATCAGTTTCTTTCTTCAATCTTTTATACAGTGGAGACAGCTCTATCAATCTTTACTTATGAAGGAAGCAAACACCAGACATCACTCAACTGTGAGGATACGAAATAGCAGTGGTAGGAGAAGCATTTATTGAAATGATTTTGCAGGAAATATGAACAGCGGAAGGTAGTACAAGTCCATTTAAAAGATCCTGCTCACCTTTTTGGTTTGGGTAGACCCATTGGAGTAAGGTTAGGGTCTGGCTTAGGAACAGTTTTCCGGATTCGGATCTGTGAGACTTTCTTTGGCCTCTTTTCTGACTCAATCTTAAGAAAGAAAAAAGAGAAAGTTAAAAGGAAGGAAATAATAGCATTGTATTGATCATGCTAGTCAATAGAATTCCCTTTTATCTTGAGTATACATTATTTATAGAATAAACATTCCTTTTTGTTTTGCCACCTTCCTTCTGCTTGAGCACAAGAAAGCAGCAGCACAGACTAGGACTAACAGCCCATTTTCTCTCCTCATTTTTATTAGTTACTAGGTAATACTCATCAGCAGCAGCTTCAAGTTTTGGGGAACCAAGAGTCTGAGATATCTAAAATCTAAAACAAACTCACTTTTTTCAGTTCTGTGTCATCTTGGGATCTAAGACAGGCTGGAACAGAAGCATCAGTTTCATCGAGAGCACAGACGTGGAGCTCTGGTGCTGGAAGCCTGGGGGGAGATGGCAATGATTCTGGAAGTGCGCAAGACTTTGGTAACGGAAGAGGGAATGAAGTTTCCAGACTGTAACAGAGGAAGAAGGGAACATATGTAGATTAGTACCCAATTTATACTGCCAGCATTCCATGCTCTCAGGTGATGTTCCTAAATTGCAATATGGGCATAAAAAGCAATGCAATTCACAGAAATAACCCAAGTAGGCAAACGCTTTCTCTAGTACATAAATACCTCCAAAACCTGCTGCAATCACACTGATACTGAAACAAACCAAACTGCCAGTGTATTTGAATATGAGATTTTAAAGCCACTCTTTTCCTTTTTGTATAGTATATTCCTTTTTGTATAAACAGAGTGATTAATCCTTCTTTTTTGCCAACAAATCTCTTTGACATGACTATTAATTTTTGTTTACAGATAAATTTAAAAGATCCCTTTTATATCTGCCATCCCAACTATGAAAAGAACAGGAGGAGGTTTCAGCACCTAACATCCAGTTGCTCAGACAGAAAGTACATAGATCCAAGTAAGGAAACAAACGTCTATAGTTTCACATATTTGTTTAATAACAAGTGACACAACATGGCTGAAGGTAACAGAGTTGTTCTGTTTATGTTCTATATGGTGTTTGCATTAACACCCCTCCAGACCTCTCCACTACACGATCCAGTCAGTTTAGTTCCCTAACATTTTAATCAGAAAGCTATTCTTCAAGTGAACTGCCAAAAGCTGAGAGCCAAAATGTCACAAGCAACATCTTTCTGAGAAAGCTTGTGTTTCCACTACTCAGAAGAAATGTCAAAGTCCAAGCGACTCACCGTATCTCACAGCGTGCAGTCTGTAGTGCTTCCATACTCTGTACAGGTAAGTGCGGTGACACGGCATAGCTGGTTCAAAACAACAATGAAAGAAACAAAACAGGACAGAAATTAGGACTACAAGATAAAAACACGAGGGAAAAATTATTAGTAGAAACTGGACTATTGGACAAAAAAATGCTAATATCAGGAATAAGAATGAAAGACTAAAACGATAGAAGAAGCTGCCATTTAGTTCATTTCACCAACAGCTTGTTAGGGAAATAGTCTTACTTTCACTTATAAATGGTAGTGATGAGAAAAGGAAATAAAGGGAGAGAGTATTAGTCTGAAAGCTTAATTACTTCTATGAAACTCCATATTCCTCATTCAAAAACCCTAGTTTTTAAATTTAAAGTAACCAAAAACCTTGAAGGATTTGGCTACTAAATAAAAAAAGCACACAGTGGCAACAGTAACCAATGAAGGATTTGCATAAGATTAACTCCCACAATCTTACTTGAATATTCTTAATTGATTGGAATAACCAAAGGCCATTCCATAAGGGTTGGTAATTACCATAATTATATGGCATAAAAATCAGCACAGCAACTCAAAGTCTTTTGATATTAAGCTTTATGTTTGTGCCCACACTATTAATAGCAGGAAAAAAAATGATCAGCTGGGACGGCTTTTATTACATTAAATGGCAATTTTTCTATTTGCTGACCTCCCAAACTAACAGCTAAATGTACTTCACTGTTCTAAAGCAAAGAATTTACAGCCAGACTGGAGTACTACAAAATAAGTGAAAACCAACCGTTCTGGCAGCACAGATAAGTCCAAATATAAGAAGGTCAGAAAGACCCATTTCTTGTGTTTGTCATTTAATATCACAACTATAACATTTTGTTTCTCTCAATATTCCACTCACTATCCCAAGTCTAATGCAACACATCAATAGTGCGTCAGAGTCCTCTGTGCCAGAGGCAGACTGCACTGCTTTATGCAATAATAATAAATTATAGGGAGAGAAAAAAATCCCACCACTTTAGAAATTTTGAATCCCAAAAAGTGTTAATTAGAAAAACGATTTCACTTAAAGAATGCTTTATTACTGGCAGTGGAAGTGACAGAAGATGATTTTTAGACAAGGAGAACTACTCTAGTTCCTTGTTTTCCTGGTTACTAAAAACATGGACAATGAATGAAATTATTGAAAGAGAAAAAAATCTCTTCCAGAAGAGAACATCCTGCAGAGAACTTGGAGCTGCTTTTTAATTTTTCTGATTTTTAACTGTCTTAATCACAGCAGGCAAAGACTTTTGTCACTGGGAGGTGAAAATGCTTTTATACTGCACCAAACATACTTCTTCTATTCTTGTATTTACATACCAAACATTTATTTCATAGGGGATTTAATTTAAGAAAGATCTGCTAAATTATTCATTTGTCCCTGTTCCTGTTAATACCTTTTAAAAAAGAATGAGTAGTTGATGACAACAAGCTATCAATCTCCCGCAAAATAAAACCTAACATGGTGTTAAATATCTAAAATGTTAGGTTTTGTTCTTTACATTGTTTTATAGCAAAATATCTAATATTAATCTTTACTTAACTGTTTTAGGAATAGAATTTATTTGCTGCACTTTAAACTTCTGCAAACATTCTCTTTAACTCACTGCATGCTACAATAACTTCACTTTAAAGACAATCTAAGTGGGGCAGAAGAATTAAGGCCACCCCATACACATATTTGTGAGATATTTTAGAGAAAAAACAATCAGATTTTTACACTATTTTAACTTTGGGTTATTTTTCACTTGAAGTGATAAGGTTTGCTTTGGCTTCTCTCCCCTTGGAATAAAGATCATTCATAGCAAAACATATGGTTTTCAAATTACCCTTTACATCAAGGAATTAAATCCTCTTATACTCCAGCTGCTGGGATATGCTGTAACAAGCTGCCCAGGACTCTGTAGACTTATGTATGGGAGAAAACTTGAGAGCATAAAGTCAGCTCCAATCTCCTAGTCCCAGGATAACACACCTCAACAATACAAATTAATACATTCACCTCATACACAGAACTAAGCTTTAAAAAGGTGCTTGTTTTGTTTTTAAAGAATGTAGTTTACTGGCATGATTATTTCCGATTTGCACACTAGAAAATTCAGCCAGATATATTGACTCATACAGAACAAAAAAGAATGCAGGTCCAACAGAACATGCTGCAAAGTTATCTCTATGCTGTTATTCAAATTCAGTCTTTTAGTGCAGACAACTCCCAGAATGGAGTGCTACTTACAAGCTCACTCACAACTTTTGTAGACATTATAAACTATAGTAACAAGCGATACACTTAAACTTTTAGATACATTATCCAATTATACAAAGCAAAATGCAGCATCAGTTATCTGGCAAGGTTTTTGGTTATACATATATCAAGCTATGACTTAAGATAAGCCAAATTCTCTAAAGTTCTCTAAAGACTGACGTGTTAAACTAAAGAATTAATCAAATCTTCTTTTCTACAGTGCTCATGAGCCTATATGCTGTCCAGGAATCTCACGGATATGAAAATCAGGGACTGCACTGTCCCATGTCACTGAGGCATACAGGACAAAATCTTTGCACAAGAGCATGCAAAAATTCTTCAACACAGCTAAGAACCCCTTCTCTTATTCTATTTCTTAAGTAAAAGATGGCAAACCCCTGTAGCAAAGTTAAATTAAACATGCAGAGTAGATTTCAGTCCTCTTCCCACTCCTAATGAGAATGACACACACAAAAAATCATTACCAACCTGAACTGGAGCTATCCTTGCTTGTGCCAACAATACATTGGGCACATACTATCAAAAGGCACAGTATACATAAGGAGGTTTTAATTAGCATAGAACAGTCATGGAATACAGTTAAAAATCTAAGTGAATGCCACCCTCCACCCCTTCAGATTCTATCTAATCTGATACTGAGCATTTTACAGTGGTTCCAAGTTGCACTTGTGGCTCAGACATCTGAAAAAAACTCTCCTACCTCAGAAATCCAGTTGCTCTGCAGTTACTCTGAATAGATCTAATGAAGTAGCTCACCTTTCTGCATTATATATTCTGATGCATGGTGTGTATATTTTGCAAGGGAGAAGAACATAGAGTTAGCCATTCTGCCAAAACAGGATAGTATTAAAGAAGTGAAGGCAAACATATATAAGTTCAGCTAACAGACTGTTCTGTAGGAAAGAATCTTCCACGTTGAGCCATTTTGGGAGCAGAATGTGTAGATTTGGAACAGGGGAAACTGACCCTCCAATGCAAGCTAAATTACCCTCTCCCTCCCAAAAAGGAGCAAGTATATACCCTATACATATTTAATCTCAGAAATAAGTTGATGGGTTTTACCTGTTCTCGATGCCCACACTTGGCTGCCACTTGCAGTGACTGGAATGGAGAGGAGGGATTTCGGAGGGACAGGCAGAAGGACCGTGCTGACTCCATATGGATAGGACCCTGCCCAATGAGTATGGCAATGAAGAGACGAGGTCATCTGATACAGAAGTTGGGTACCTTGCCCCTTTCAAACCCTGTGCGAAATGTGATATAAATAGTCTCTGGATGGTAGGAATATGACTGGTTAAGTTTCTTCTTCTCGTCCAAATCCTGTAACATCCAGGGGAGGAAAGTGCTAACACTGTGTGAAGGCCAAGCATAGAGCAATGTCCTCTTCTTTCAGCTACGGTATTTCTTCTATGGTCACGGCGAAGGGCAACAGTCTCTGGGGCTACAGAGAGAGAGGAATGCAGCTCATTAGCTAGACTGGAACCTTCCTTGTAAACTGTTGTATCTGACCGGCTCGGAGACAAGAGAAAAGAGAAAGTCCACTCTGAAGGAGGCGCTGACATTTCTCCCCAAACAGGTCCGTGATGTACAGAGCGCTGCGATGTAACCCCTGTGCGGTCTGTCACAGGACTGGAGTCCAATTTTATGTGAAAGGAAATTGGGAAAACCGGGGTATCCAAGAAAGAGGTTGGAGGCTTGTGGCTCAAGTCTGAAAAGAGTATTTTGGTAGATTCTACAGGATAAAGTGCCAAAGGCTGAAAGCTGAACATCTTGGTGCACCAACTGTCAGCCCAGCGTGAGTGAACGCTCCTGTTAATGCAGGAAAAGGCTTTCAATAGATTTTTAGATCTACGTTGGCTGTACCTCTCGGCCACTGGAAGGATTTCAGAAGAATATGGCTGAGGTTTTAAGTTCTGGATGCTTTTGGCAGGTGCCAGGAGTTTGCTGGCCACTGCAGACAGCTTGCCCAACAATGCTGGCTCTTTGGTACATTTTCTAAATTTCAAGCTGTTCAGCAAACTGCACCTTTTGGCCCTCTGCCTTGGCATACGCGCAACTCGCACGGCTGTTTCCGCTTCCACTGTCGGTGGTCTACATGGAGAGTACAAAGACTTGAGAAGTATGTTTTCCTGCTTAGGGAATATTTCTGGGGGAATCTCAGAAAAAGGTGAACTTCTAATTTTTTTGCTTTTTCTTATGCTTTTTAGCTGATACGACGTGGAAACTTTTTTGCATGTTCTTCCAGGCTGTCTTTTTAATGGAAAAGGTTCTCTTGGTTTATTTGTAGTTCCAAAGGCACCAGGTATTCCATCGTACCCTAAATTAAGGTTCAGGTTTTCCATTTCTGACTCCTGAGTCTTCAAAAACTGTGAACTAATAATATCTGTGGTAATCTTTGGCCTTTTGACTTCTTCTAAAGTGCTACATAGTTTATTTTCACTACTTCTGACAGCTAAAGTCTCATCTGAGGGACCATCAAACTTCTTATTTCTTGATGTCACCGACTCATTTGAAGAGCTGGCTAAGAGCGCAGATCTGTGCAACATACTTGGTTGCACTGTGATTTTTGCTTTCTCTTGATATTCTGACTTCTGTTCTCGTTGTTCCCTGTCCATCTTCTCATGCTTCTTTTTTTTAAGCACCTGACATTTCTCTATTTGATCAAGTCTCTCTGAACCCAAAGCCTCATTTTCCTTGCAGGCTGAATGAGTTGGTACAGTGTCCTGGCCTTCAGTAACCTCCTTTACGTTACCTGTGCTCTGTGCGTGTAATTTGTAAGGCACACAGGCTTCACTGCAAACCACACACTTTGGGGATGATTCTTTGCAACTGTTTGAGAATACACTCATAGATGGATAAATCGTGGGTGTTGTATTATACTGCAATTTTGGTGAAGTCTCTGCATCAGATGCATCTTCAGCTTGACCATCATGCACAGCTTCTGAAAGCAGACTGGCACCTGCTAAGTTTGCAAGCTCTGTAGTATTTCCTCTTTTAACAGACATTGTTACAGAAAGTTTTGTCACTAAAGAATCTTTGCTAAAAACTTTGGCTGAAGAAGAATCACAATTATCCATTTGTGTATTCTCAGGTGACATCCGCAGCTCTTCTTTCGCAGGCAGAGCAATTCCCAAGTTCGGAGCTGATGGTCTTTCTGAATCTGCTTGAGTCTCATTCAAAGATTCTTGGATGTCAAACTTTCCAAAACAGGATGGACCTATACACTTCTGAGCATCAGTTTCTTTACCAGGCTCAAACGTTAACCGCAGGCAAGAGTTATTTAAGATAGATCTTGCTCTCAGACTTTTTTTTGTTTCTGTCTCTGAAAGCACATTCATATTTTCTGGCTTGTAGGACAGACTCCCATGGACTGATGAGAAAGGCAAAAATTGGGTACTAACTGTATTTTCTTGGTCCTCCACCAACCACTTGATCTTTGGCAAAGATGGCTGCATTCTGTTTCCTGCAAACAATAACTCTGCATTTCCTGTGCATTTGATAAAGCAGGTGTGCTGTGAGCAATGTAATTCATTATCAGAAAAGCTTTCTTCAAGAGTTCCTTTATCTTCTTTTTCACATCCATTCTTGTGTTCTTTGACTGTTTTCTCCTCAATTAGATCACTGATAAAGCCCATATACCCTGAACAGTCTTTATTTCCCACACCATTTGAAGAGCCCAAGGCCACTACGTTCTCTTTTAGAGTTCCTTGAAAGCTGTCTTTTGCATATTTATGCACTAACAGAGGCAGGTCATCATCTGTTTGTATCAGCACCTCTTCACTTTGACTAGAGCCAATTGATATTTTGGTTTCTTCCCCAGAAGTAGCCATAGTTTGTGAGACAGTGTCTGCTTGGTTCTTTAAACTTTCTAAACGTTGCTTGTCGCCTGTAACTGGGCCCTCAAACTCACTCTGACATGCAAGACACTGATTTTGCATTGGATGAAGGGTCTTTTCTGTTCGGCCATCACATTGTGTTTGAATATTTGTGTTGCTGAGTAAGGGACATGTACCCCAGGCTGAAACGCTATACTTAGAGGGATTAGCTGAGAGTGATGACATTTGTTTCTTACATGTGCCTAGTTCTCTCTTGTTTCGGCGTAATGAGGAGTTGCAAAGTCCAAAGTTATGAACAAGGGTTTCTTTCTTCAAATATCTGACTAAGAGCTGTTCATTACTCTTATTTCTGTGATTGCCTTCAGGAGCCTTTGAGGAATCCACAGTTCTTATTTTATCAAATCCATCTGCCTGGAGAGCACACATGCCCGTTTGTTCTTTTGCCTCATCTCTGTCACAAACAATTTCACTGCCATCTGTACCTTTACAAAGATCAAATTGTTTCACAACGTCCATATTCTTATTTGAAATCTCATCTCTTACCAAGGTAGCAGTAGCTTTCTCTGCAGTATGAGCTGAACAAAATGTTCTTTTTGCTGTGAAAATGTCATTTACCCCATGCAGATCTACACCTCTGTTGCTGCACTCGCCTTCACAAGGAGGAGATCCACATGCCAAAGGGAAGCGTGCTTCTGGAAACACAATCACCTTTTTACTGTTATATCCGACTGAAGCTTCTCCTTCCAAATTATCATTTTCCTCAATCTTCTCATCAACCTCAGCATTAAAAGAATGACTGTTCAGGAGAACATCTACATGTGTACTCCCTGATAAAATACAGGAAGCACTGGCAGTTGTACACTCCTCTTTTGTACTCTGATTATTACAATTCCACGTGTCACCATGTTCATTCACTAAAGCAGTGACCACACTCTCTGTATTTCCCACTGAAGACTTCATGTTCTTTTGGGGAATTTTGCTTGTTACCTTAGGGTTATCAAAAGTCCTGGAACATGGTGAAGACTTGAAATTGTCTTTATGAAGTACAATTTCAGTAACTTGTTCCTGGGTTGTTCCAGAAGCATCAATTGATTCTTTTCCAGATAGATTATTCCGAGCCTTGTCCCTGTTTGAAACTTCATTAGCAGTACAAGGAGGACACTCATTATGATGAGGTTCTCTTGATTTTTGTGCAACAGGAGGTAGATGTACATTTAGTGTATAAATCAAATTAGTTTCTTTGCCACTGGACAAACTGTCATTACTGTTACATTCTGTGGCTTCAACTAAACTGCCAGCCAACTCTTCTGATGTTTTACTCTCAGATTCCTTTTCAAGCAGTTGTGCCTCAGATGAATCTTTTTCTAGCTTGGTACCAAGATCTAGACAGCTGTAGCTACTGGGAGGAGAAATTTTGCTGGAGGTATTACAAAAGCATGTGTCTGTCTGTCCAATTTCATGGGAAGCAGTGTTGCTTATTTCCATAAACAGACTGTTTTCTTTTATATTGTCCTCGCATAGATCACTGACAGGGAATTGCCACCGGTCCTTTTCCAACTCACCACCTTCTGACAGAACCATTTTTAATTTTTCTTTTGAGAGCTCCTCAGGAGATGAAGCAACAGAACTAAAAACTGAAGAATGACAATGCTCAGAATTAGCACCCTCTTGAGCTCCAGGCCAGCTCCCAACTTCAACGTTATCTCCCATGGCAATTTTTCTCCGGACTTCAGCAGCCTCTTCAAACTCAGAGCTGAATGGCTTACCTATACTAGTGCCTACTTCCCTGTGATCAACTTGAGCACTAGATAACCCTTCCTTCCTTACCACTGACACCTGCTCTACTGCTGCAGATGTGGAGGTTGGATTTTCTACAAACCCAGTTCCATGATCATAGCGAGTCTGACATTCAGTGATTTTGGGAAGATACTTTTTGGGGGTTTCATTGATAAATCCATGGACTGCAGTACTATTGATTTCTAGTGGTATATTTCTAGAGTCCACGTAACAGATCTTTTTCAGAACTGAACATAAAGCTTCAGACCTTTTTGTGGAGAGTGTTCCACAGCTTTCTATTAATGACAACCTATGAGGTTCATTATGTTTAGGTACAGGACCAGTACAGGAGTCATAAATATTGTTTTCTTCATCCTGCTGACAAGACTGGCAATCAGCAAGTGATGTTCTGAATTCATTAAGAGAATTTCCTCTGGGTAACTTTTCTTCTCTAGTCTCCAAAATAGATACAATATTACCCCCTGTCCTCAATGGCATGGCAGTACAGGCTTTCAACTCATTATATTCATTTGTTTCTTGTGGGTGCTCTGTGGCTGATTCAATGTCCATGACTTTTAAAGGCTCTAAAAAATCTAATGTGCTGGTTTCTGAAATGCCAGCTCTGGCCATGACTGTGTCTACATCTGGGCATTCATTGCTCTCAGGTGGAAGACCTTTACTCACTCCATCACTCCCGTATCCTGCTCTACTAAATATCCTAGTCCCATCAGCCTTCATACCTTGTACTTCTTCAGTGAGCTTTGGCAGAGTTTCAGCTGTCACCTGAACATGGTTTTCTTCTGCATAAGAAAAAATAAAGCAAGTCAGAACCATATACTAAATTTAGAAGGAATTCAGCTTACCAAGTTTCTTTTAATATTGCACACAATATTGTGTACAGTGTTGGTTAACAAAAATGGTTTTTGGAGTGGAAACTGATGCCAGCAATTCTACTACAAGCCTTTAGAAGAAAAAACAAACTACCCCACCACGAATCTAATGAAACAAATGCAATCCTCTTCAATAGAGGCAATCCCCAGCAGCAGCAGGCACCCAAAGACCTGTATTTTTCAGATTCCTTTAATACTGAGCTAGGTGTGATGCAGGTCCCATAGCTCAACACATACAAAATCACGGCCAACACCATAATGCTTGTTTGCAACATCAAAGCTTAGCACAGCTGGGTACTGTGTCTGGTCCATCCTAGAAATAAGGCTGTGCATTGAGCAGCCATTTCCATCTCTTCTGCCTTGAAGGCATTTTCGTCAGTACATCACCCATAGGAAGATCATGCATATCTCATTCTGTCCAGGCAATTGTGATTATTAATAAAGTTTTTTTGTAAAATCATGAAGAAAATGTTAATTTAAAAAAATTACAGTTACTGTTAAAATATATTCATATTCAAAACTTTACAAGGAACATATTTGTGCAGACTCCTGCGGATCTTTTTCCTATTTTCTACTAAGGACCAAGTCTAGATGGCATTGCTCAACTATGTACAAGTTTTGGTTATGAGTATGGAGGGAGAGAGCACTAGGCAAAGTGACCAAAGTATTTGATGTAGAAGCTTACAGATCCTCTGCCTTTTATTTTTATTTTTTAAAACATTAGCAAATGAATGAGTCATACTTTTCCGCATCTTTACAATTACTGCTATCATATAATCCAGCTTTGAAACATAAGGAAATATAAAATATCTGCTATTAACAACACCTTCTGCTTTGGGGTAAACCAAGTATTTGAATTAAATAAGTAAAACACATCTTATACTTAAAAGGTCTTCAGGAAAGTACACGTACTCTCAGGAGAAAGCAGAGGACTAAGTTTTTGTATTGCTCTAGCTTTGCAGGGTAATAGTTTCTACTGTAAAGCAAGATAAGTGAGCTATCCTACAATCATTCATCCATTTTACATCCACAGAAAGTAACCTGAGAGGGAAGCAGGGGACAGACAGGGATGTACAACTGAAATATGCACCTGTGCTCTTCAGAGATCCCGCCGTTTCAGTGCAACAGGTTCTCCAAGACTTCACCTCTCGTGGGTTTAAGTGAGGTTCCTCCTGAAACGAGACCAAAGTATCAATGGAGATCAAGGGATTTTCTGACGTGTTTAGCACGTTTCAGGGACTGCACCAGCTTAGTTCTGAGTAAGAAAACTACCAAGAAACCTCAGAACAAATCGGCCCTCACGCAGAGGCAGCCTTGCATTGCAAGTGGCTCACACGAGTCCTTCTCGTCCCTTTCTGATCCTACCAATCGCTATCATCTCATCATCTCAAATAACGATGCACCCAGCAAAGATTTGTATTCAGCAGCAATGAAGTCTTGCCACACAAGCAGCTGAAACTTAAGCGGCTTAAAACCCCAACAGTCACAAATTTGAACGAGAAGAATAATCTAGTCTCCAAGCCTCTCTCCCAACCCCAGACCATTACTGTACACCTCTGGTAAGATACATACTAATTCTCATCTTTATTAGAACCTGCCTTCTACCCCTCCTTCCCTTGGCTCAAAAACAAACCCTGGAATTGATGGCCTAGGTCTACTTGCAAAAAAACCTCAAACCAAAACCCCACAACCAAACTACCCACATTTTGAAATATGTGAAAATTCCTCTTGAACAGTGAATGGCTATGGAAAATTTAGTAAATTTTATTTCCACAAACATTCAAATAAATCAGATATCAAAATCTAGAGGGAAAACATAAAACTATTTTAGCAGCATGCAACGTCTGGTAATTAATGTAAAACAGGCACCTGTGCACCTTATCCAGATATTTCCTGGCTGGTGTGTATTCTGTCACAAAACTGGTTTTCTCCCCTATTTTCTTTGGGTATGTGAAAAGTATTTACAAGCTAAATAAAAGTGTTCAAGAAAGTCACTAAAAATCTCATTTTTTAAATAGAGAGTTTTGAGACCCTTCAGCTTTTAATAGAGTATTTTTGGTACATTTTTCAGCAAGCTTTTGCCTAGAAATAACATTTTTATCATCAATATTTGCTAGAGGGGGGGAAAAAAATGAAAGCCATGACCACGCGAGTCTCCTGTTTTGAAAGAGGAAACTAACTGCCATGTCCTCACTAATTACAAACAATACTCATTAAAAATAACAATAATCTTTTGTTTTTAGACTAAAAACTGAAATACTAAATTGGAGCTCCCTCTAGCATTATAATACTGTTACCAGACTGAAATAACTATTATTTAGTGGTGAGAACCTTGACTGGGGATGATGGTACAGGCAGAATATGCTGCTCCATCAAAACACAGATACTGGGGCGAGGAGCTTTTAAAGTTGTTTCTCTTGTTTTTTAATCACCTGCCAGTTTTGTTCTTTGCTGTGTATCACACCTGCCTCACACCATTCCAACAGTATTAAGAAAGTGAAAAGCTTGATATTTTAAGATACACTGGGGCTAGTGAAGCATAGCCTGATCTGTCACTGGACCCATGATAATCCCAATAATGAGACACATGTCAGAAGACATGAGTAAGAAACAGGAAACCACATGGACAAAACTCTCTGCCTGGTCACTCTAACCCTAAACCCAAAATATCACCCAGGCATGAATTTTGGCATTTCCTTACTTGTTTTGACCAACTTTCCCCAGGAGCTAAAGCGCAGAATTCACCACGATGCTCCTCCTCCTCTTCTTTCTGGTACCCATCATCGCAACAGTCTAGTTTCCTAAAGTGGCTTTTTTTGTTTTCTTCATCCTCTTCAAGGTCTCCAGCTTCTACTAATTCTTCAGGAGGGGGTTCCGCTGGCCCTTGAGAAGTCACCGTGAGCACTTCACCCAAACCCTCTCTCTCCTGGCAGAAGTGTTCCGCTCCCGTGGTGCCCCGCAGCTGGGCTGGCAGCCGGTCACCGTGTGTGAGCGCAGGCCTTGCTCCCTCAGACGCCGCCTCCAGTCCCCTCCTGGGCTCTGCTACAGCCATGTGTCCTGTGGAGCTGCTCCCCGGCAGGTACAGCCTCTCCAAGGTGGTGGGCACGGAGGAATGGAGAGATTCCACCCCAGATGACAGCATCAGGGCAGCCGAGCATCCGTCCTCCTGGGCTTTTTGCAGTTTACCTTAAAAATAAAAGCAACGTTAAATTGACATATTTAGGAGTGACCTCTAGATTAAAAGAGAAGCTTCATTCTTCAAGATTCAAGTGTCTATTTTTAGGAAAAATACAGAATCATGGAATTGTTGGAGTTGAAAGGGACCTTCTAGAGATGATCTACTCCAACTCCCCTGCCAAAGTAGGGTTGCCCAGAGGATGTCACTCAGGAGCATCCAGGCGGGTCTTGAAGATCTCCAGAGAAGGGGACTCTACACCTTCCTTCAGCAGCTCTGGCACTCTCACCCAAAAGAAGTTTTTCCCTCATCTTTGAAGGGCACTTCTCATGTTCCAGCTTGTGCCCATTGCCCCTCGTCCTGTCACTGGGAACCACTGAAAAGAGTCTGGCTCCATCCTCCCTCAAACTTGTCAGCATTAACAAGGTCTCCCCTCAGCCTTCTCAGCCTTTCCTCATCAGGGAAATGCTCCAATCCCTTAATCATCTTTGTTGCCCTAAAAAATATATAGATATTAAACTGAGAAGAACAGATACTACACTTGATCTTAGCCAGAAGGTCGAGCTTCCTTCTTCTAAAAAGCTTCCAAATAGCTTTTTAAGAAAGGCAGTGGGAAGCGTTCGAGTCTCGAAGCACCGCTGCCTCCGCACACCCTCAGCTTCTCCCAGCCCTCCCGAGGCTGTGAAACAAACTGCTGGGGCTCGCACCAGACATCCTGCTCCTTCGCTAAAACTGAAGCGTCGCTGCTTTTCCCGAGATTTTCTTACATTTCTAATCTTTGGGGAAAAAAGAAAAAAAATCGACCAACTTTCCTTCCCATGTTTTCTGCCTGGATGGAACGCTTTCCGGGACATCGTCCCTCACGCTCCCTGCCTCGCAGCTTCTCCCACGCAAGCCCTGGACCCTCTGTGCCAGCGCCGCCATCCCTGCTCATTCCGGCCCCCGGGACCCTCCCCCGGCCCGGAGGCGGCGTGCCCCGGGCAGCTGGTTTTGGAGCAGAAGAGGAGCTCCCACCGACCCGGCACCAACAGCAGAGCCAAACCCCTGACGCACCCTTCTTCTTCGTCCCAGGCACCGAATCCCAGACGGAGGCGAGACCCGCTACGCCCAAGGTAGGCCGCCGCTCTCGGTAATTATGCAACCGCCGGTGCCTCCCCCGGTGCTAGGCCGGGTACTCCCGTCCCCACGCCCGGTAGTGACTCGCCCCGGGGCGCCGCTGCTCACTTCCCACCGGCGGCGAAAGAGCCGCGCCCATGCCGGAGACGCCCCTTCTTCTCTCTCCTTCCCCCCCCCCCGCCGTTACCTCAGCGGCGACGACCGCCTGCCCGGTTCCTGCCCGCCCCGCCGCGCCGCCCGCCCCCTCCCCGCTCACATCACTTCCGCATCCGGCTCCGCTCGCGCCTGGCCCGGCCGGCTGGCCCCGCCCTCGCCAACAGCCGCTCCGCCCCGCCCCGTCCCAGTTGGGGGGGGTGTATCACGTGATGTCCGCGTGTTGTCCCGGCGGCCCCGGATGCGGAAGTGGCGGGTGCTGCTCCAGCGGCCTCCTCAGGACGGTGCCGCCGCGGCCCGGCTGCCGGCGGGGGACACGGGACCGCGAGGTCAGAGCCCCGCGCTCGTCCCGCGGGATGGGCAGGGGTTGCGTCTGCGCTCAGGCCTGCCGAGGGAAGGCTGGCTCCTCCCGCGGCGGCGGGGGAGCGGCCTGGCTATCCCCGCTCCCCTTCCCCGGGGCTCTGGTCCCCTAAGAGCACCGGGCCCCGCTGCTCCTGGGCCGCCCCTCGCAGCTGCTCCGGGGAGAAACTTGGGCGTCGTGTTTCACTCCTCTCAGGCAGTGATATCAGGCTGGGCTGAGAGGACGCCGGTGTCTCCGCGTCCGGGGCGGGAGAGCTGGCTATCACCGTGGCGGCTGCCGCCTCACCGCGCGGGGCAGCGTGCTGCCGGCCCCGCTCTCCTCCTCCGGCACCGGCGGGTGTCCTCCCTCACACGCTGTGGGACCCCCATCGGTGCCGAGTTTGGGGTCCTGTAGAGTTTATTTGAACATACTTCGGGTGCGCGGGCTTTCCCCACCGTGCCGTTGTCGCTCCGTAATTGATTCGGCTTTATGAAGAGCCTCTGTGCGAGCTCCAAACTTTAGTCTGTTTGAAAGGCCCGCTGTCAAGTTCCTCCGCGCTTTGGTCTGCTGGAAGAGTGCAGCTGTAACAAGTGGGTCATTACTAGAAGAGCTTATGTTTCAGTTTAACAACGCGGCTATAGTTTTATGAGGAAAACCTTGTTCTTACTGATGTTTTCTATTTTAAATTAATTTCTAAAAAGATTAAATTGTAAAAGTAAAGGTTCTCCCTTGAAATAGGCTTTATTTTAAATGAAAGCGACAGGAAGGAAAAATACACTGGTTGATGCAGTTAAAACAAAGTAAGGCGAACCAACGGCACAGACTTAAGTGTTTACATCTGCAGCGCTGCCCTCTGCTGGGCACAGACCTGCTGCTGGCGTCAAAGCGTGTGGTTGTGGATTCCAGCATTTCTGAAAGATGCAGAAAAAGCCGTGTGAAAGAGGAGGGAAACCAGAAATTACAGTTGGCAGCGGGCATAAGTCTGGGTAGTCATTTCTTGTATTTAATGCAAGGTTCAGCATTTATCCTTGAAATATAAAAGAGATGATTTTAGAGAGCAGTACTAGCTCTCTGACAGGTGTGCTGGTTGAAGAGGTTGTTACTAAACTTTTAGCCTGATATTTATTAAACTTTGTAACATGCCAGCCTGTCATGGGTGGCATTCTTAGCTACATGGTGGCACAACTTTTCTTTGTTCATGCACAGAGTATAAAGAACAGTTTTGTAATGATGAGATCTGTGTTTGTTTTCATTCCCATGTTAGATATGCATGATGTCTTCAACTGTTTTTACTCAAAGTAGCTGAGAAGAACTGGAATTCAAGATGAGAACCAACAAGGTGTACAAGCTCGTCATACATAAGAAGGGCTTTGGAGGCAGTGGTCAGTATCTCCTGGTTCATAACAGTTCTCGTGCCCAAACCACAAGAATAACAGTGAGGCCAGCACTTTCTTACTTAATTGGAAGCAATTAACTGATTTATTGATCTCTCTAACAAAACAGTGAAAATGGAAGTTTGACGTGACAAGCAGTAATACCAGCCAGAGTTTGGAAAGCTCTTTTTTAATAGCAAGATACAACAGAATAATAATTGCATTTATTAGAACAGAATGAGATTGCACCTATAAAATAAAATAAAATTGCTTTATTCTCCTCCTCTCCTTTTGATCTGTCACTTTTATTTTACTCTTGTATTTCAGTCACTCTTAGTAAGTGGCCAACAAGTCAATGACCTATGACTGCATGTAGATATGTTTCAGAGTACTAATAAAAATGTCATTTATTTGATTGTTCCCTACTTCTAGACTTAAAATAATAGCATGTTAATAAAGCTCACTAATATTCTATAGTTACCTACTTTCCTGCTGATGTTTGTTATAAGGAAAAATACAGAAGATTCCGGTTGCCTAAAGCACACTCTTTTGCTGAACAAATATTTTGTGAAAGTTTTGTGATTTGAAGGAAAGTTTTTTGCCCGTGAGAGTGGCCAGACTGATGTGGCTGGGGAGGAGCACTGTCACATAGGGAATGTCATGCCTTGCTGACATGTTAATCCTGAGCAAGTGTAGTGAGCAGGCTGTTGTGTACAAACACGCAAGCATCTGTTCGTTACAGTTCTCATTTATCTGTGTCTTGTAGATGATGAACTTGTGGTGAATCCTAAAGTATTTCTTCAAATCAAGCTGGGAGATGTTGTGGAGATTGCACATCCCAATGATGAATACAGGTGAACTCTCTATTTGCTGGTACCAGCCAGGTGTGGTTAGAGCACTGAAAGCCTGTGTTCATCTGCAGTGGCTTCTAGAGTGAGAGGCTCTGAGACCTGATATAACTTTGCTTCAGGATGCTGCTGTGGTGGTTGGTTTCTTTTCTGCCTAGAGAAATGTAAAGGATAGAACTGCAGGAGCTCTTCCTTGAACTTTGTGGAGTTTGTTGTGTTTCATGTTAGTTTGCTGACCTTTCATTGGGCTAAAAGCACCTGAATATACAACTTACAATGTCTTATTCTCTTCATAGAGCTGCTGTTACCAGCATGGATGGCTTATTCTTCCATCCTGTAGTATATCCTAGACAAAATTAAAACTTCCTGGCTGGCTACACAACCAGAAACCTCCTTATATGAAACTGTTCGTCCTGCAGCCTGTACCTGGAAAGTAGGACTACATTTGTATGAAGTTCTAAGTAGTTCCTGTGACTTACTTTCCCATTTAGAATATCATCTTTACCTAAAGAGTACTTTATAATTATAGTAGGTATAAGGAGCAAGACTGTGACAGGCAGAGAGGGTGATGTATGAAGCCTTCTAGAAAGAATTAATGTTTCTCTTTAGCTTATCCTGTGCTGTGTTACTAAATAGTTCTGAGAGAGTGATTCACCAGAGCAGACTGTTGGTATCTCAGCTTGTCTACCTTTTTTCTTTTTTGCATGTCAGTCCCCTGCTTCTACAAGTGAAGTCACTTAAGGAAGATTTGCAGAAAGGTAAAACCCTAGACTCATAGTAAACTCATAGGCAAGGATTATGTGATCGGGCTGTACCTGTGATTGACTAATTTATATATTTAACTTTGCAAGAAAATCAATGCTTAGTCTAGGTAGGAATGGAAGGGCTGTAATTTTATAAAAAAATGTATGGCCCATTTTAAATGGGGTATGGCTTAAAGAAAATTAGCTTTTTAGCCTTGAATCTTTGTTTCTGCATTCTCTGACTGGCTTTATATCTTTTCTTCTCACAGGAATTAAACTGAGTTTATCTCGTCTGCTTTAATTTCAGTGACTCTTAAATTGGGCCATAGCTGAAAGAAGCTGTTGTCGTTTGCTGACAAGTGTTTCATGGCTATCTTCTTGTACTGCTTTTGTACTTGAAGCCTTTGGGGGATGTTCACTTCTCTGTTGTCCTTTCCTGGTTTTGTGGCAGAAACTATAAGTGTGGATCAGACAGTTGCCCAGGTGTTCCGACTGCGGCCGTACCAGGATGTCCATGTGAATGTTGTTGACCCAAAGGTGTGTGGCTTCACAACTTTTTTCCACCTGTCCCTTCACTTAGCTCAAATCAGAGCCCCGTGCATTTCTGTCTACAGTAGTATTGGGAAAAAAAGGTGTTTATTTTTTATTGAAAGGGATTTAGCCTTATTTCCTAAGAAAAGGAGGCTTGGGCAATCAAACTGTTCTCTTCTCTTCCCGCCATCCCTGAGCTCTTTTTGAAGTCTGTGAATCAGCTTGATAGAAATTTAGAAATTTCAAATATCTTTGAATTCCAGAAATTCAGGATAACCAGACAGAGTAAAGAGAAACAGTAAGTTGCCTAGTCATAGAAGAGCCATGGCATGGATTTGCATTATTTGACATCAGAGAGCCTTGTAAGAGAGGCATCTCCTGTAAATGTCCCAACTATCAAAAGAGCTTCAGGCAGAGCCTATATTCAGCACAAGACAAAAGTCTGTACAGAACTTTCTTAGCGTCATGAACAATTAAAGTAACTTCTTGTGCTTCCAGCTTGCACTGAGACTTGTAGCACAGATTCAGTCTTTGGGATTTTTCTGGTCACATTGTGCAGTGTTGTGCAGCTCAAAGTAGTTCCAGGCACATGCCCAACATTGGCAGTTATTCTGATGGGTCTTCCCTTTTATCTTGCATCTCTTAGGAGTATTGACTTGACTTAGAACGTGCCCCTCCATTAACGTTTGCTTCTTAACAAAACAGATTGAAGGGTGCTACTTAGGAACAACAGGTAAGACATAAGCACTGGTTTTCTTCTGTTTTCCAGGAGGTGACCTTGGACTTGGTGGAGCTGACCTTTAAAGATCAGTATATTGGGCGTGGGGATATGTGGCGACTGAAGAAAAGCTTGGTAAGGCCTCTACTGTCCTTATGTGTAGGGTGGAGGGGGTCACGGACCTTTTTCTTCCTGTAGAAGAAAATAAGCATTTTACAAAATACGCAAAACCAAGGTGGAGATCAGCATCAGCAGCTCCTGAGGAAAATATGCTCCAAGTGGAACATCAGAGCTAGAGGAATGGATGTAAATGTGTTGTGGAAAAAATAATCCCACCATTTCCTACTCCATTGCAGTAATGTTAAATACTGCCTTGGGCACTGAAAAGGTTGTTTTTTGTAATATTATGAATTTTTATGATTTGCTACATTTGGAAGGATTTGAATCCAAATGTTTTTTAACTAGTAGATGCTGATGTATCCCCTCTCTGATAGTACCACTGGATAAGCAACTATTAGAAGATTTTGTTTCTGCATCTCTGAAGTGCGGTCTTTGGCTCTTCTAAGCACAGTGAAATAGACAAATGAAACCAGTGACATTTCATATGCGTTAAATATTTTCTGTTGTTTGTTGCAGAGGTTCTGTAGGCTGAGATATTAGTAGTAAATATGCTTTTCATGATTTTATGGCAGAAGTCAGGTGCTTGAGTGTGGATGTTTTTCTTTTTTTGTAAATTGGTCTGTTCACTCTAAGCCTACTGTTCTGTAACACCTGTAACTATTCTTTCTTAGGTCAGCACATGTGCATACGTCACCCAAAAAGTTGAATTTGCGGGTATCAGGTCAGTTCCTCCCCTGAGGGTTTACTGGTGCTTATGACTTTAGTGAGTCCAGAGAATCTGATCTTCTCTGAAAAATCCTTGACACTTGTAGAGATTCTATCTGCACCACAGGGTAGAGGAAGGCTTCTATCTGATTTGGGGTGTAAGTAACTAATAGTAGGACACCTAGCCACACTTGTTGCCTCTGATGAATGCCAAATAATTTTCCTTTTAGCTCCTGTAATATTTCCCCCCTTCACAAGATGCATTAATTGTTCAGATAAGGGTTACTTCAGTTGCTGTTGAGCTGACAAAGGGGTGAGAAGATGGGCAGATGCAGAGGGAAACAGCTGTTTGACATCTTTTGGATTAAAACCAGCCTTCTGATTTTAACCAAAAAATCTTCTACTCTATCTTCAAGTCATCCTTGAATGCAGATTTTTATGGCATACCTTATTTACTGAAATATTGGTTCTCTAATCTTCATATTCACTCTGGTTAGCAAATATTCTGCTCTCTTTTTCTTCCAGGGCGCAGGCAGGTGAACTGTGGGTAAAGAGCGAGAAAGTCACTTGTGGATACATCAGTGAGGACACCCGGGTAAGAGTTCAGGGAGCAGGGAAAAGGAAGTTACTCCCTTCCTTTACTTGCCAGGCTTCTTGCAATTCTGTCTTGCTGGCAGTTTTGCGTGGATCATTTGAATTGGCTGTATTGTAAGGTGAAGAAGGGCAATAAATTCAGGAGAACAAATGATTAGTGAAGTTCAACTCCTCTGCGCTGGCAGCACTAGGAATTACCCAGGCTTGTGGGAATGCCAGCTCGTTAGAGGGGAAATTCCCTATGAAGCAGTGGCAGAGTCATAGAAATTGCTCTGTAGTTAATTTCTGCATTTGGCCCTTTTAGTGAATATACCTTGTTTTAAATAAGATATTTTATTCCTTTGCAGGTGGTCTTCCGCTCCACTTCTGCCATGGTTTATATTTTTATCCAGATGAGCTGTGAAATGTGGGATTTTGATATTTATGGTATGTAGGTAACTGACCTGCCTCATTGTGAATGTGGGTGGCAGCAGCTATCCTTTCTGCTGCTCTTAGAAAGCTAAAATATCCTGCCTTTGGCCTAGGCCATGCTCTGAGGTGCACTGTGGTGCCTTCTTAGATTCTCACTTGCCATGTCACGCTTTTCTGTCTCCTGAGTATTCCACAATGATGAAATCAAGCAGCCCAACTGACTGTGAACATTGGAAAGGTTTTCTGTGGATATGAAGGTGATGAGGAGGGCAGGTGATGTGGATATGAAGGTGATGAGGAGGGCAGGTGATGTGGATATGAAGGTGATGAGGAGGGCAGGTGATGTGGATATGAAGGTGATGAGGGCGGGGTAACCCTGTGTGAATCCTGAAACCAGAAGTCCTGTGCAAAGAGGACCTTGATATTTTAGATTTCTCTTGACTTTGGCTTAGCAAGGAAGCAATAACCCTGCCTTTGCCCAGGTAGAGTCTGCTGGAAGTGTTACAACTTTAGGCATTAAGAATGAGTCACTTATCTGTGACTCATTATCTGTGTCATTGTCCTATTTTTTTCTGGCTTAATTTTTTAGCAAACTTCTTACTGCTTCCTTTGACCATGTGCTTAGGCATATGTAACTGGGCAACTATTCAAAACTGAGCAGGGGATCAGTTGTGCATATTATGCCTAAAAAATAGTACAGATGCTTTCCCAGCATGCTGCGAATGTGCTGGAAAAATGAATTTAAAGGTCAGAATCCTTTTGACAGTAAGAGTCATGTTTACATCCTCTGAAACATGGTCATGCTTTTCAGTCTTTTTATCATCTATGCTTTAGTGATATTAGCATTCATTATGCATACAGCTGCTCTGATTCTAATAAAAATAGTTGTCCTAGAATGTCAGGGTTAAATATATACCATAGTTAAGTAACTGCTGTTATTTCATGCTTTGGAGATGTTTACTTTGCAGGGGACCTATACTTTGAGAAAGCTGTGAATGGTTTCCTTGCTGACCTCTTCACAAAATGGAAGGTAAGTAGCTGCTTGAGTTCATCTTGCTCTGAAAGAACAAGATAATGTTAATGATGCACAAGTCCATTTTACACAATTTTATTTGTTCCAGAGCTCAGTTCATAATATTTCCCTGGCACAGGCATGTAATCTGTTTACTGCTGCAGTCTTTTAGCAGGAGGGGTTCCTAGTTGTGCTATGTGGGCTGCTGAAGATGTGCAAACTTCTTCCAAGTGAGATGCTTCAGAAACAAAGCCTCACTCTCTCTTAAGGCTGAGCAGCCCAGAGCTGTCTCCTGTCTTGGTGCTTGGTCTGTCTGAGAGCCAGGTACAACTGCTGTTAGCAGTCCTGCAGCAGACTCCCACTGCCTTGAGAGAACCGTATCAGTACTCAAAAAAGGGCAAATATAAAATCTGCAACTTAAATTAAGTCAAAAGAATAACTAGACAAGGCAAAAGAGTCTGAATTCCTAAATGTATAATGTCTATGTATAGTATAGCACATGATGGACCTGAGTGTCCAGGAGAGCAGGAGCATGCCCAACAGATCTGTCTCATTTTCATTGTGCTCTTTGTCCTTTGGAGAGTTATTAGGAGCCTGTAAGATACCTGTTTTGCTTTAGTATTATTATACCATGTTGGGCCTGAGCAATGCTGGGGCTCACAGGGCTTTTTTTCCTTTTGAGGGGTTGGCCAGTGTCCTCTTTACAGCTTAATTCCATGGCATGCATTAGCAGCACCGTAACTGTTTAGTGAAGTTTTCCTTTTTTATTTCTTTGGAATTGTGAGGGCTATCTCTCTAAACAGAAACAAATATGAATATGAAATTGCAGTGAGTACATATAAACAAGTGGAGTGAACTGTCTTTGTTTTTTAAACAAAACTCTTGTATCTTGGCAAGTGTAGAGAGGAGTTTCTTTAGAGACTGGTGGAGAGTGCTGCTGTTAAATGTGATACAGCACAGAATCTACAGGACATACCATTGTGTTATTTTATAGGGGCATATGAAGATATATTAATACAGCAGTCTGCCTTTTTCTAGTTACCTTTGTGAGGGGAAAGAAGGTGTTGTGTTACTATATGTGTATATACACAGTTCTCTACTTAATGTGACCCTTAAGGTTTTCTTTATTCATCTGCTCTTCCTGGACAGGAGAAGAATTGCAGCCATGAAGTGACAGTGGTTCTATTTTCTAGAACATTTTACGAAGCAAAATCTATAGGTATGTCAATTCTGTATTTTCGTGTTTCTATTTTTAAACATATCTCCTTCTCTTTTGAAAGTTGGTCACAGGCTGCCAGTGACTTTTCCCCTTACTTTTTATGCTTGTGTTCAATATATTCCCTACCAAGCACAGCAGATACACGGCCATTCTTATGAAAGTGAAGCCCTTACATAGAAGACTATAATGCATGTTTTCCTCATCATATTCAGCCTGTCATATTGTTTTAAAAGCAACTTTAATATTGTGTAGGATATCTGATACTTCTCAAAGTTTAGGGTTTTTTCTGATGGAAGTAACACTTCCTTACTAGAAAAGACGAGTCATTTCTATACCAAAGCATAGGATAATACGTGCTTCTGATTCTCTTTCAGATGAGTTTCCCGAAACGCATCGTGCATCGATTCGGCAGGATCACGAGGGAAGATTTTACGAAGATTTTTACAAGTATGTCTTCCTCCCAGTTCTCTTACCTCTTGTCCCACAGTGCATGTGCAGCTCGTGTGGAGAGTATTGTGTTATTAATTGTAAGACCTTGCAAGGAGTTAAGATAGTGAAAGGCATCAATGTCTGAAACTGGCAGCAGATTAATGAGTCGTCCCCATTCCATCTGAGTGCACACCCATATACATCAGTCTTCCACTGCATGTAAATAAAGTGTTGTCTGTGCTGTATTGGAATTGCCAATAAACTGCAAAGTTCTGTAGTGCTGGGAGTAGTTTTTGTGTAAGGCTTGGCTATTTTTCAGATCTTTACATTCTTGAGTAGTTGAAGAACAGATGATGCCATTGCTGAAACCACAAGTGTTCCTGGTTAGGTACTGGAGCTCTTTGGCTGATGGTCACAACAGATGCGGCTCTCAAACCTGTCATTTGATTGTGAACTTGGACTTGTTAATGAACTTGCTGCTTTGCAGAACAGTGATGTTATTTGGCATGTAGTGTTGAGCACCCGTTTAGAAGTGAGAGGTTATTCTGGCTGGGAATGTGCCCAGCTTTGTGTGTGCACCTACACCTTAGTGATTGCTGCGCATAGGCAGTAGTTCTAGTGCTGCCTAGCAGAATGAAGAAAGACTCACCTCTTTCTATAGTTTCCTCTTCAGAGCTTCCTTTCATGATCTTCATTAAATTGTGCTCTTTCTAGGGTTGTAGTTCAGAATGAGAGACGAGAAGAGTGGACCTCCTTGCTTGTGACCATTAAAAAGCTTTTCATCCAGTATCCTGTGTTGGTACGATTAGAGCAAGCAGGTACAAGAATCTTCCTTTCCCATGCTTTTGCCCTTTTCTCTCTCCTTTTTTTCCCCCCCGTTTTCCCTTCTCCTTTCTGTCTTTAAAGTTGACTGTAAACTCTCCAGTTTTAATTGGAGTCTGGCATTGTACAACTTAGTGCTCCCCTGCCTGGGTTATTTAGCTGCATCTTTTTGTGAGATATACCAGTACCAATTCTGCCTGTAATTTGTTGGAGTGATAGGATTTAGTACAAATGCAGTTTTATTTTGTTTGTTTTGTGGTGCTTTTTGTTCTTTTTGTTTTTGTTTTGTTTGTTTGTTTGCAAAACCCTAGTCTATACAGAGATGATATTTTTCTTCATTTTTTTCCCTCTGAACACTTCTTCAGAGGGCTTTCCTCCAGGTTACAATTCTACCTCGGCACAAGGGAACTACCTGGAGGCCATAAATCTTTCATTCAATGGTAAGTTAACAATGGATAAATATATACAGGGGAGAAATAATTAAAGCAAATGTCAATAAAAGGGTGTGGGCTTCTGTTGCCTGTTCCTTAACAGGGTCCCATCTTCTCTTCTGCCCTAAATCTTCTCTCTCCTGTAGTTTCATTAGTATTTATTGGTTGGACAAGGCTGTATACAGGCCTGCTCGTGCTTGGATGTGCTTTGTGGAAACTTATTTGATGCCACCATTAATAGAGAGTCACCTCCCTTGCTCTGAAAAAAAAGCCACAAAACAAACCACCCAAGACATCTAGCATCTTTTTTCCTTTAATGTGTTCCCTAATTCTTTCTTCTAGTGTTTGACAAGCATTACATAAACCGGAACTTTGATCGGACTGGCCAGATGTCTGTGGTTATCACACCTGGTGTGGGTGTCTTTGAAGTTGATCGACTCCTTATGATTCTAACCAAACAGCGGATGATAGACAATGGTAAATAACTAATGATATTGTGCAGCCTTTATGAAGGCAAACAGATAGATTTGGGAAAGCTCTGGCCTCTTTTTACTATGAAAAAGTATCTATAGTAACTTTTGTATTCCAGAAAGAGGAGTTACAGCTGGAAGAGTTGTGTCTGCACTTTGTATTTGAAATGGGCAGATTTTCAGAGAATTTACAGGCATTTAATTTCTTTTGTTTGTGATAGAGAACATCTGTCCATGCAGACCTTTCCCTTAGAGGATAATCTTCCATAACTTGCATTAGTTTAGAAGAAATGTTTCTTATATCCCCAGTGGCACTGTTGGTTTGTAACCATACCGCAGGACTGCTAACTACCATTTTCAGTGTAATGACATCTTAAAAACGGATATGAATACAAATTGGGCCTTCAGCTCAAACTGGTGATTTGTTTTGGCTTAGCATATCAGTCCTGCTTGGTGGCTAGCTGAACTCTGCTGTTCTTTGTTTACAGGGATAGGTGTGGACTTGGTGTGCATGGGAGAGCAGCCACTGCATGCTGTACCGCTCTTTAAGGTAACGCACGCTGCTGCTCCGTTCTCTCTGCTCCTATGGCAATGTTATTTACTCATTCTGTGAGCAGCCAGATGTGACTGGTTGCTGTGCTTCTGAATTACAGCTCCATAATCGCTGTGGTCCTGGAGACTCCAGATTGGGTGATGACTACAATATTCCACACTGGATAAACCATAGGTAGGTGGATTCTGTCAGCCTTTGATGAACATTTCTGTTTTGTTTTCCTCTTTATAATCTATTGAATTGTATTTCTTCTTTCAATGAGATGAAAGAAGATGTCTGTTTATCAGAGATGATAGGCAATATGTAGAGGAAATGATCTTGATCTTAAGCTCTTTCCAGCTTAGTTGTAGCCTTTAGCTGTGCTTGAAGGAAGTTAGGAAGTTAAACAAAAAATGCAGCTGCTTCAACAAGATTGGTTATTAGCAAAAACAAATACATCCCAAATGAACAGTTTCAAGCAGAGAAAATGTGGATAACCTGGATAAATGTTGGAACAGTTGCAGGAAACACTGCTGTAGTTTTCGAGCAGCTGATGTGAGTCATTACTATCATGTAAATTAGGGAGAGAGTCATGGAAACGAACAGTACTGTACAGACAGTGAAAGTGGATTCTTTTCTGTAAAAAGAGGAAGTGAACTGGGGAGTGCAGATGTAAGCATACTAACAAGAGGTCTAGAGTGAAGTGATATGAGAATCAAAGGCTGGTCTTTAAGGAAAGAGTAGTTTTTTCTCAAGTTTTCCCTTTTCTCCCTCTAATAGGCCCCTCACATTCACCGTCTGGTTGCTGTGTAGGTAACCAACCATCTTCTGTGGTAAACAGCCACTCTGTTTTTTCTTTCAGTTTCTACACATCCAAAAGCCAGCTCCTCTGTAACAGCTTCACTCCACGGATCAAGCTGGCAGGAAGGAAGGTAGGTATCTTTCTGATTTATCTTTCTATCTTACTGGGTTGTCAGGTACCTTTTCTCAGACAAGCATGAGAATCTTTCTAGCAGGTATTCCAGCAGCTGTAACTAAGTTTCTGTGTTACAAGACAGTAAAAGCAAAGATGTAGTGATTGTTGTAGGGTTTGTGAAAGAGGGACTAGTTTATAGTCTTTCCTTTCTAGGGTGAAGCTAAGTGAGAAATGTTATAGTCACCATAAAAATTACAGTCTTCTTCTGTAATGAAGAATTTGGTGGAGAGGAAGAAAGGGGTTGACAAAGGTGTGGTTTTTACAGGTGATGAAGTATCAGTATTTAATACTACTGAAGTGGTCTGGCTGCCTCGCTGAGTCAGCAGGATAAACTTCAAGTCTGATCCTTGATCACATTAGGGGCTGTTGTCTTACAACATGCTGACTGTCTCCCTTCTCTCTGTCTTTTCTCTTGTGCTCTCTTTTTTTTTTTTTCCTTTTTTTTTTTAATGTCGTGTCACACTATGGACCCTCCAGCCACTGACTGAGAAAGCAAAAAATAACCGAGATGCCTGTGAGTAATTCTGTTCTGGAATGATCTATTCTGCTGACTCTCAGACTAACAAACAGTGGTAGGAAGACAATGACACTTCAGCAAAAACACTACTGATGAGATGTGGGAAGGCAAAATTATTGCAGAAAACTATCAAACCCACATAGTCATTATCCAGGATTTTAATGTGCATATATCAATTGCACTCTTGGCAAATAACTAATGTGGAGGGGCAAGTTTCTGTCCTGCTGTTTGTCGAATGGTGAGAGGAATAGATTGTGTCAGGCTGCTGCGGTGGCAGTAACGTTTGTGGGAGAAGGACAAGAGGACATTCGCTGGCTTGGGATGATGTCAGTGCTATGGCCACAGAATTACAGTGAGAGAAGCCTGTGTTCTTCTAATACCACCTCGTTTCAGGTAGCTGTACATCTTAAAGTGAGGCTGCCCGTTCTTTCACAGATGCTTTAAAATGTGTAATCCCCTTATGAGGGGATCCCTTGTAAGGGCAACAGGGATCCCTCTGTTCATACAAGGACCGATGTGTCAATGATTCATTTAATGACTTGAATATATGTGTGAAAGGTATTAGGGCCTCAGCTACCCTGAGTCAGAGACACCAACTTTGATAATTGAGCTGCTCCAGCAGTTCTGCTGATAAGACTTTTGTGTGTGGTTTCTTTTGGAATAGATACTTTTCTTAGTGGTGAGAGGTAAATACTTCTAACTTGCAGAACTTGAACATTCTTGCATGAGGTTCCAGTGCTCTCTGACTTTTATTTCAGCATTAGGGGCTCCAAAAGATGCTGAGAACGCCCTGCCTATCCAGGTGGATTATGATGGCTATGATGCCCAGGTCTTCAGACTGCCAGGCCCATCCAGAGCCCAGCGCTGCACCACTTTCAGGTAAGAGACTTGTGAGTGTATTAGTTCTAGAGGAGCCATTTTATGGTGTATTTCCTGATGCATAAAATGCTTTGAGAAATATAAGGAGAATCAAGCTGCTCATGTTTACAGTTGAATAAAAAGCCTTATCTGTAGCCAGTACTTATGGTTGGTTGTCTGGTATTCTTGTCAAAATCTGTCAGCAGATTCTGAAAGCTGGGTAAGAAAGTACTTGCACAATAGACTTGCACAGAGTGGTAGAAATAGCATTAGTTTAATGCAATGCTTAGTAACTGGTACTGAACCAGAGTGGTGGGGAATCTTCCCTGAAAACGATGCCTTTCTGAATGGGAGAAGAACAAGAGAAGCTGAGTGCAGGTTCTCAAATATTTCATGGTCTTTCCTCAGAGAAGAAGGACCAATTATCCTCAGGCCCTGGCCAAATTCATTGAACAACCTATAAATTTTAGTACTTTTTCAGGAACAGGGGATTAATGAACTTGGAAGTATTTTTTTGCTTTCCTTCTTTCAGTAGCATTGCCTAAATCTGAGGAAGCTGTGCATGTGCACTCACTTGTTAATATGAGAAGCTTGGAGAAATCCATGCTGGAAGATGCCAGAGCAGTTTAACGTAGTTAATAATACCAAGTAGTTTCCCTGTATCTATGTGTTCCTGGCACTGTAGGCTCGGGTCTAGTATCTTCTAGACCACATCTATATTACCAGCTTGGTGTGGTGTCTATAGAACTCCATAAAGAGTTGAGTGTGCTCTTTTTACAGGTATTGAAATAGAAGCATTTCAGTGTTCTATTCTTCTGTTGTCTCATACACAAAAATATATAGTACCCACATAGTCAAAAAAATAGTGATAGCTTCCTTATAGTCATCTTTTTGAGTTCACCTATTGAGTATTGAGTCTCTTTCATGACTTGGGCCTGTTCAAGCCCTTGATAACTCAGGAATTAATCTCTTTTTTGTATCACTGGACATTTCTGTTTGTTTTCAGCAGGTCTGTGAGGGAGAGAGAAAGCCGCACCAGGAAGAGCTCCAGTTCCTATGACGTCTCCTGCAGCCCTTCTCTGCAGAGCCGCACGCTGCCCCCGGAGGAGGTGAGGAGCCAGGCTTCTGACGACAGCTCGCTGGGCAAGATCTCCAACATCCTGATGATCCCACGGCCTCACCTGCACCAGTGTGAAGTCAGCAGCTCTTTGGGCTATACCAGCACCAGAGGTCAGCCTGAGGCAGATGGGAAAGTGCCTTGGGTGGGGAGAGGGGAGAAAGGAGACAGGGGTTTGTGTTGGGCACTGCCAGCCCAGCAGAGGGGAGATGGTGCTTGTATTAGCATTCATGGGACAACTCCTCTGCAGCTGCAGCTATGGCTAGCTGTGCATTCTCCCTTTGTTATCTGTGTCCAGTTCCATTGCTTTTTTTACTGGCCTGTCCTAAATAGAAGTGTCCTGACACTAATTTGCTATTTTCCCTTGTCTATTGCCTTCTTTAATATTGGACTATTCTCCTGAGCCTGCCTGTAAATGTGGACATATACAAGGAATGCTCTATTATCCAGGTCACCTATAATTTGTCAAATGAGAGCTGGTCTTAATGAGCCCCGGGGGACCCTGCTTATAACTTCTCTCTGTGGGGATTCCTTGTCATTAACAGTCACTTTCTGGATCTTTCCTTTTGACACTGTACTGCTGAGCTGTCTTGGTGTGTTAGCAGCGCTCACAGTTTCATTTTTCCCCCTACAATTTAATTTTGTTCCCAGACAGTGTGCAGTATCTTCCCTAACTCCAGCTCATTTCTAGGTAAATTGCATCCCTTCTGCAGTTTATTGATCTTCTGTAAAAATCTATCCCCGAAGACTTTTCATGTGGTTTGGTTTTTTTTCCATGACATTCTGTATGACACCTGGTGCCATATTTATCCTGTTACAGGAACTGGATTTACTGGTCTGGAATTGCTGTCACACATCACATTGACCTATCATGTGTTTCCCTGTCGTCAGTCAATACACACTTTTTTGTATCTCTGTATCCCCTTTGGTTTGAAGGGTAGTATTGTGACCCAGCTGAAGGTTGTGTGACTTCAGGGGGATGTGTGTGAAGCAGAACCGGTGGGAGGGAAGAGTGAGAGTAATTGAGCTTTTTCACATGTTCTAGTTGTCAGTATAGAGTGGTAAAGGAGACTCTTCTCTTTGGGATTTCCATTTTTTTCAACAGAGTAATTGCTACTTAGTCATCTGATTTATTTCTTTCTTCTACTTCTAAATGACTGCACTTCTCTTCTACACTGAAGACTAATGACTAACTGCCAGCTCTGATTGTGTCCATGTCTTCTTGAAGTAATCCCTTATTTCAGTGGTCAAATCTGTTACGAAAAAAGCCTATGTTGCTCAGTTGTAGCTCCTGCTATGCCTTTAGTACTCATCGTGAAGCTTCTAGTGTGTCAGTCGTGATTTTTCAGGAATTCTCAAAGCTCTGAGTAATTCTTCATAGTTGACTAAGCAAGTGATTTGGCTTCATTGGTACAAAGTGACAGAGCATACAGCAGTGCTGGAATGGCAGATGAAATAATATTCTTTCTTGTCTGGATTCTTGTTTATGTTGTAACTTGCAGACTGTATTGAAATTCCTTTCAGGTTCTCTCCCTGCCTGTTTCTCAGCTCTCCTTACTCCCACTTACCCTGGGAATCCTTATATCCCAAAGCAATTCATTCTCTTCTGCTTGGCCTCTGTGTGATCTCACGCTCACCTTAAGTTGTGTTTTCCAGATGTCCTTGAGAACATGCTGGAGTCTCAGCAGCGTGACTCCAGTGCCCCTGGGAGGTTCCATGTTGGCAGTGCTGAGTCCATGCTGCACATTCGGCCCGGGGGCTACACACCCCAGCGAGCACTGATAAACCCCTTTGCCCCGTCCCGCATGCCCATGAAACTCACATCTAATCGGAGGCGCTGGATGCACACTTTTCCCGTGGGTAAGTCTGTTTCGTACCATATTAAATTGCTGTAGCTTTTTCCTTGTCCAAGCACTACCACAGGAGAACCAACGTGAGCTCTGCTGTCTTGAAGTCTCTGCACTGGAACAAAAGCTGAACTGTTCAGGCTTGGTAAATCAGAGATTTACCATCTGTTGTCAAACGCGAAGCATTTCAGGTACTGTGGAACAATCTCACAGTAGATGGAGACCGTTGAAGTGAATTGTAACTATAATTTAGGCTAACTTTCAGAAGCTGAATTGTTCTAGTATTTGTTCAGCGCCTTGTAAGTAGCTCCTCCAAAACATTTAGAAGAACATTCTGCTTTGCTGCCTTCAGGGAAGATGCCAGAGGTTCAAGACTTTGAAGATTTTGTAAACCTGCTTTCTTAATTTCCATTAGTTAGCGTTGCCTGTGGGATTGTCAAAGGGAGGGTACAAGCAGCTGAGGAACCAGTGCAGACGTGGTGATTAGTGATCAAACTGTAACTGTGTAGGTCCATCAGGAGAAGCCATCCAGATCCACCATCAAACCCGTCAGAATATGGCAGAGATGCAGGGCAATGGGCAGCAGGATATGACACATTCCTCTGCTGAGCTGCTGGAGCTGGCTTACCATGAGGCAACTGGCAGGTGAGGTCCTGACTTTGCAGGAACATCCCTTTTCCTTAAGATTTTATATATGTTACAGTAAGACAGTTATTAAACTTAAAGATCACAATCTGTACTGTGTTGTGTTAGTGCTATGTATGCAGTATATACTTCTATTAGGAGATATAAAGATCTTTTGGCAAGGCTGGAGATGGTTTACCTCCCCTAATTTGGGGGAGAGTTTGCAGTGCATGAGCAATACACTGCTGTGTCTGAAAGCCTGTGACTTTAATTCTTGACTCTTTATCCCAGTAGCTGTGACCTTCATCCCAAAATAGGACACTTTTTAGCACAATGTGGCTTTTCTTCATGGTAACTGTTGAGCTATTCAGTACTATCCATCAAAAACATCAGGGATGGATTGCAAATGAAAGTACCTGTGTTCATAAACTAGTTTTCTTTAAAAAAAAAACAAGCTTTGGTCAGTGTTGGAAGTTTATATAAATTGCTGGCTCTGAGAAGCAAAGAAGTTCCCATTGTTACTGGATGTGGCATAGTTGTGGAGAGGCTGTTTTTACAACAAGAGAAATGAGATTGGTCAAGGTGAACAATTTTGTTTTGTGCTGCCTAGTTTTAATGACCTCATTCTTGCCAACTTTGTTCTCTCTTTGCACTTCTAAAAAAATTACTGTCTTTGTATTACTTCATAATGTTGATCTCTTGTGTCATTTTCTTGATAATTTATTCTCTTGATGTCTTTGTGGTCTCTGTGTACTCATCCGAAACAATTTATTTGGTCTGGAATATTGGTTTTATAGACCATGAAATCAGATCTGTAAATAACTAGCTGAGTTTTATTTCTCTGCTGGGAGGTACTTGGGTAGCTGGTTGTGCACTGTCCTGCGAAGAGTTATTGCTAGAGGCAATGGACAGATACAGGATATTGTTACAGCCTTCTCTGTGCTGCTTTTGTGCCTGTTCCCATCACATTAAGAGCGTGGTTTCACCACTGGCTCAGCTGAGATGGCAGGTTGGTGACTTGTTACATCAACTCCTGTTAAATGCAAGGAATGGCGTGAGTGAGGAAGACTTGTTCTATTTTGTTTTTCCCCAGACATGGCAGTTCTCGGCACCCAGGTGACAGTGCCTCTTTCCTGAGCTTCGGTGGGACAGAAGAGTACTCTAATGGCCTGGCTGGCAGCAACGGGGCAGGTAACAAAGCTGTGGTAGATCACAAGCTTGGGAGAGAGGGCCTTTCCTTATTAGCAGAGACAAAGTAATAGAGCCAGAAGTTGTGGAAGGTGGATGGACCAGGCATTACAAAGGAGAAAGAATGGAAAAACAGTTTTCAACTTTGAGCAATCTGTTAATGTTCTTAGTAGAACTTTTTGGTATGTGGTAGTTTATTGGGTTGGTTTGTTGGGTTTTCTTTGGTTGGTTTTTTTTTGTTTGTTTGTTTGTTTAATTTTTCTAGGTATGTCTTAGCATCTTTCTACACTAAAGTTTATAATTGTTTATGTATGATAAGCTCTTGGGCAGTTGCTTAGTTCCATATAAAGACAGACACAAAAGGTAACTAAATAACTGATATTATTCAGAGCTCTTTTTTTTTTCTGGGTGAGGTTGCCTTGTCACCCTTTGGATTACAGGACTTGTTTGAATGTATGTATTTTACATATACAAGCTCATGGATGTGCTTTTAGAAAGGCACATAGGGGGGAAAAATGATCTTTTGGACTTCTAGTGTCTAATTTCTTTTTTCAAAACCAATTTCAAGATTATTTTTTTAACACAGATTCACCCTTCTGAACTACATTTGGATGAAAACAAATCTGTTTGCCCCTGGGCTCATACCTTGAAGAGCCATAAAGAAGTTACCAGACTTAATTTTCTTGTCTCCTTTGTTTTGTGGTCACATAGTTGCATTACAAGTGATTTTGTTCAGTTGTTTCATTTCATCTGAATACATTTCATTTTCTTGACTTTTTTTTTTTTTTCCCTGCCTTCCAGGTAGACTTTGTTTATTCTTGCAATTACTAAACTGCGTTTCAGCTGTTGGATACAATTTGCACAATGTAGATGCAGATCATATCCTGGCGATAAACAGGCTTGCGTTTTATAGAAGTCTCTTGTGTCTGTAGATTGGATATAAATCATGTATGGGATGGAAGTTAATCTGTGTCTGTCTTTGTGACAGTCATTATGAGCCCCGTCCCTGACTAAACGCCCTCAGCCATCTGTAGCTGACACACTGTGACTCAGTGATTTGACTTCACATTTCTCCCTTGTGGTTTGAGTCACCTATGAAATGAAACAGTTCTTTTTTTATTTTATTTCCAAAAATATGATTTCTCAGTGAGTCTGGTTTTCCCCTGCTGCCCACAGCTTGTTTTGCTGCAACATGGGCTTCACAGTGAAAAATTACCCCATCTATTTACATTGACATTCAGTGCGTTTTCTCTGTTGTCCAGCAGATGGTAGGTGATTGTTCAGAGCAAATAAATCTTGTTGCAATTCCCTATCTAGATGGCAGATGGCATCAGCAGAGCTGGTGAAAGAGGAATGTCAATTGGATCCAGCTCCTCCACTGTTTTACTGGCATCATCATGGAAGCGGATAACTGTCCTTTATGCCAGTAAATGCTGTCTAGAGTAACAGCTATGATGTTTATATCAATTTCCTGGATAAATCTACATAAGCTAGTTTTATAAAAACGGCTCCTTCTAAATGTATGGAGGCTTCCTGAAATTTGTATTTTGATAATTGTCTTTTAAGCCAGCGAATTCTCTTGTCATCTGAGCGGCTTGTTTCCTCTCATGTGCCACATCAGCTCTTTATACAGCTACATGATGAACCAGCTCAGGGATCTCATCCAAACGTAGAGTAACTGCAGTTTCTCCTCGCAGTATGGATTGTTTCACTGTAGCTACACACACGTTGATGCAAATACAGCAGATGTGTGAAACAGGGACTAGGAAAAAGTGGTCATGGCATCATGTTGGCTTAGTGTTCACTGAACTGTAGTTTTAGTATCTGTTTTCCAGGTTAATAGGCTGATTAGAACAAATCCATTTGACAGTGAGAAAAATCATAGTGTCTTAAGTCCTAATCAAAACTTAAATATAAATTTTCATTAGCCTTAAGTCCATTATTAGCCTTTATTTAGGTTAGTATAAACCAAATGGACTGAATTTTGTTCCAAAACTGAGCATCTCTTCAATAGCTATAATTTTATCTTATTTCATGACAAATAAAAACTTCCTTACTATTCTTTTTTAATGAACTATGGACCAAGGTGTATCTTACAAGTTGAAACATAATGGAAGTTGCTGCCTTTTTGAACAGCGTAGTTTTAATCAATCTGTAATTAATATATTGGAACTATTTAGGGGCACTGAATTAATAGAGACTTAATTAACACTTTCCATTTTTTTAGCTTGGCAAGGGATGAAAAGGTAGTTTGCATTTACTGAATCAAGAAGATCAATTGTTTGCTCTGTTTCCTCCCTGCCTGCCCTCCTGGCAGGGAGGTGAAATGTGTATTAGTTTAGCCTAAAAATGTCAAAATTGGAGTAAGTCTGTATCATGACTTCCATAAATTACTTAGACTCTTTAGAGCCTTAGATAATTATTATCTTAGGGTTCTCTTTTTGCACCAGGTGAAAGTCTGTTATGATTTCCTTTCTTGCTGCTCCTGTGTTTTATGAAATTCTTCCTCTTAACTTGTCCCTTGTACATAAAATGAGAGAACCAATAAAAAAAAATTCTGCTTTTGGGTATATTGAATGTATTTAAAAGTACTTAGATGCTGAGACCTTGAGATTAGCACGTTGCTTGAGATTAGCAAGATAAGGGATTTCAGATTATTCTTTTTTTTAATTATTAATTGCTTTTTTGTGGTATCTCCTCCTCAAGGTATGTTTCACTATTTTTTGGGGGGGTTGGCTTTGCTTGTTTTTTAGCTACTGAAGACTTCGAATGAGATGTTCAATTTCCATCCAAGATGTCTTTTTTTTTTCCTCGCTACCTGCCTTTGTGTAGTTTTCTCCTGTAGAGAGCCCTGGGTTCTTCCCAAGAAGAGAAATGCCATATTCTTAAAACATTTGTATGCTTTTGCTTTATTTTTATTTGAAAGGAAAGTGAAATGCATAATTGCTTAAAATAAAATACATATTTCTTTTTTATAGGGATGAACCTCAAAACTCAGAACAGGGATTCTGTGGAAGATGCTGTCTCTAACTCTCCAGATCCAAGTAAGCAGGAGAAAGGTTTGGAAAAGGGTTTGCACGGGTGGGAAGATTGGGAGGGGAAGGGCATGTACATGTAGAGAGGCATCAGGAGGTGGTAGGCACCAAACTGAGGAGCCTGCTTTGCTTTTGGCAGTAGTTTATTTTTCCCTGCAGTAATTTGCAGAATCCCCCTACATGGTGATGGCAGTTCTGTATCTCTTAAGAAGACGTGAAACTGGTTGTTATGTTCCATTTGAAATTCCTCCCTTACCAGACACTATTATGTAAAAAGTTTAAGCTGCTGAACTCTTACCTGCCTCTCAATATGAAACATTTGCTCGGCACCAGTTAATTGAAGCAGAAGTAATACAGTCAGTTTCTGAATTTGGTATTGTTTACTGAGAAATACCTGTCTTCATCTAATTCAGAAACAAGTGTGTGACTGCTTAAGAAAACCTTTTCTGTATAGTGGTCTGTCCTGTATTACTTTCTTGTGCAGTGTTCCTGCCATTATTGTTAACTTTTTTATTGTAAAATAACTTTCTATCTGTAAGATATCTGTGACGAGAAGTTAGGAGTTAGTAGTTGGCCAAGTGGCTTGATATAGATCATTTGAAGCCAATTACAATGTAGGGCAGTAGTGAATTAATTATTTGATATCATTTAGTTCCTTTTGCTTTTCAACATCTAGTTTTAGATCTCTGAAGTCTCAAAACTGCAACATAACTCTAGGAAAGGTGTGGGGAAGGATTTCTTTCCAAGTTACTATTTTTCTGGTCTTCCCACCCCTCTGGATCTATCTTCTGGTTTTGTAACTGTAGAAATATTCTCTTTTCTGCCATTGTACTATTCCAGAAAGAGGCTGGTCTGTCATTCTTTCTCTCCTCATCCCCAGCTCTTCCTGCAGTTGTCTGGGATGCAAAGCTGGTCTGATTTCCTTGGACTTGGAATGTTGATCTGATTTATTAATAATGAGTAACTGCACCTGACTTGCTATAGTTTTGGAAGAGCGGTGGCTATGTCAGCTCTAGCTTTCAATCAATAGAAAATTAAATGTATTAACTTTGAATGCCATTTGCATGATGGGACTGAATTAGCATGTGCACTGCATTGTTTAACAAACTCTGTCTCTTTCTCTCCCTCCCTTCTTCCTGTCCTACTTTCCTTTTCTCTTCCCATTCACCCCCTTTTTGTCCCTGTTGACTTTTGCACCAACTCCTGTTTTTGTCCCTTGTTCTTACTTTCCTCTTTGCACATTTCTTTCATCTCCCTCTGCACCCTGGTTTTTTTCATGGGTGACCATGTATTGCCCCCATTGTCTGCCCCCCCTCAATGATACAACGAGGCAGTTCTGACGCTGTCTGCTCCCCCCGTAGTGCCAGGCTTCTGTTGTACAGTTGGAGTGGACTGGAAATCTCTCACTACTCCGGCCTGTCTCCCTCTTACCACGGACTACTTCCCCGACCGCCAGAGCCTGCAGAACGATTACACCGAGGGTTGCTATGATCTCCTCCCAGAAGCTGACATTGACAGGTTTGGCCAGCACCTTCTCTGTAAAGTCACTTGCGTTCAGTCAAAGTGCTTAAGGCCCAGTTGGTGGAAGAGGAAGGCTTTGGAGACTGCGCAGAGAAAGACGAATTGCTGACACAGCAGCAGAACGCTTGGGATTTGATTTTTCGCTTTGCAGTGGTAACTTTGCACCTTTTCTGGTGTTACCATCTGACACTATTGTCTTGAGAAGTTGTTTGCCTGCAAAATTATACATCTTTTTTCTTGTTCTGTTGTATTTCAGTTTAAAAAAAAAAGTATGTTAGCCTCAATCTATCAACTTTGTTAATCTATTTTCTAGGAAGTATTTTGGAAACAGTAAATAAGCACATGCACGTGTATGCACAGTGCTTAAGCTGCTTATCCTCGCTTTCAGGGATATTTAGTTTAAAGAATCTTGGAAAAGATTGTTGGTGGGATAAATAGAACTACTCAGATTGTCCTGGAGGTCTCTGGTAACTATTCTTTAATAGGGTTGGTTTGGTTTTTTTCTGAAACTGTCTCATCCTATTTTCAAAATTGAAAAATTTTCAAATTTTGCACAACTTGTAAGACATCAGAAAGACCTGTTCGTGTTGCTGCTTTATGGGAACAAACCAAAAATATTAATCAGGGTGATTGAAATACATAGGAAATAGCAGGATTAGTGGTGAAACACCTAAAAGAAATGTCAAATATCCCTTTGTAGCAGGAAGGCAACAGTCAGAGCAGGAGAAGTTGTAATGAGATGCCATAGTGATGTGTGTTTTAATGTCTCTCTGCTCTAGACTTCCTGCTGTGGGAGAGGGGGGAACGTTGCCTGCACACTTGCAGTTCTGAGCTCTGCTGGACATTTACAAACTGCACTGAGATTCTCTGCAAAATGCTGTAAAAGTGTTCGTTGGTGAATTTATTGGAAGTTTAACAACGGTTGTAAGCAAATTTGTTACTAGTTACAAAACCGCTTTCAAAGGCGTTAATAAGTATTGCCAGATGGCTAATTATCACCCATTTAAAATAGAAAAGTACCCGGTTGGGTACTGCAGGTTGGTTTTGGCAGGCAGAGGGCTCCACTTGCCTAGAGCCCAGTGCAGGCATAAATCCTCAATTAGGAAAGGCAGAGCTAAGAATAGGTGTGTGGTCAGCTTCCTTATTCTAGTCTCCTTAACCTTTGTGTTCAGGAGAGATGAGGAAGGAGTGCAGATGACAGCCCAACAGGTGTTTGAGGAGTTTATTTGTCAGCGTCTCATGCAAGGCTATCAAATTATTGTGCAATCCAAACCACAGAAACCAGCCACAACCGTGCCACCCCCACTCAGCAGCAGTCCCCTTTACAGCCGAGGTGAGTGACTCTGGATTGACAATTCAGTCTTTTGTCTTTCTCTCCTTCTGCCAGTCCCAGTAACTTCTGTGAATTGGGCATAGATGCTCATTGAAACCCTCTGTTCTTTATTTTCTATTTTCTTCCTTTCTTTTTTTTTTTTTTTTATTTTTGGTTGATATATGGAAATCTTTGCCAGGAAAGAGTCTGATCTGGGGCAGCACAAACAACTCAGCTGCACCATGAAGGGACAGGTGCAGGATTTTTGAACTGTAATAAGAAACTGGCCTCATATTCGTAATGGTGAACCCAAATGAATTATGGCTTGAGTGCTGTTTGGGTAAATACATCTTAAACACAATTCATGTCATGACGGCAGGGCAGGCACATCTCTAGAAGAAGACAGACCCAAAGCTCTCAAATGTGTGTATCTAGAAGCAGTTTCCTAATTCTAATATAGCTGTGAAGGTCCCAGATGGACAGGTTCATTGTCCTGAAATCATGAGTCAGCTAAACCTAGTTAAACCCCAGAGGACTGGAGAGGTTTAGGAGGGTATTATATTTTCTTCAGTGAATCTGACTTACTGTTTAACTTATGACTTTTTTTTCAGGATATTCTCTAGACAAATCAGTACCATACAGTGCTCATAGAACAGGGAGTACACAGGAATAGGAGGAGATGGGTGTTATTCACTGGTTTGGGAATGAGCAGTGAGGCTCCTCTAGTGAAACGCTGAGCTTAAGTGCTTAGTTCCAGAAATGAGTCAGAGAGGAAATGAAAGTGGAGCCCAGCTTCACCATCATACCCACTGGTTTCTCAGCACTTCGTATTGTGTGCTCTTGTGTCATCCTGACTGGAGAAGGTGTATGAATTGTGAATGCCCTCCTAGCAAATCTTAAAAACAAAAGGCTCATTGTTCATATAGTCCTTAAAAAGGTGGCCTTGAAGGATGGTTTGTAGTTTGTATTGAGTTCAGATGCCCAATTTGGGAGTCTCTTTCTATGGGTGCAGTTTGTTTGCAATGTCCTGACTGTTTGCATTAAGCTGAAAGGGGTGTGTTTTGCTTTTTACAATTAGGTCTTGTATCAAGAAATCGACCTGAGGAAGAAGATCAGTACTGGCTGAGTATGGGCCGTACTTTCCACAAAGTAACATTAAAAGACAAAATAATTACTGTGACTCGATACCTGCCAAAGTGAGTTTCTCTCTGGGTTAGCAGTTTGCTAGCAAATGTTCAGATGAACATGTTTTTCCAGCTGCCTGCACTTGCTGGAAAGAACGATGTGTAGCACCTTCTTTCTGTTTAGGAGATATCTCTGCTATTGATGATGCTGAGATTAATGTTTGCACTTTCTCTTGTAGGTATCCCTACGAATCTGCTCAGATAAACTACACTTACAGCTTGTGCCCCTCACACTCTGACTCTGAGTTTGTCTCTTGCTGGGTAGAATTTTCCCATGAGAGACTAGAAGAGTACAAGTGGAATTACTTGGATCAGTACATCTGCTCTGCTGGCTCTGAGGATTTCAGGTGAGTTCTCCTTTTCCAACCAGACCATTCTGTGTCCTAATTGCCTCTTTTCCTTTTTGACCTAAAATTACTTCAGCAAGTTCAACCCACAAGTGCTCAGTACTCCCAGGAGAGTGACTGCCCTGCTTTCACTGTGTGGTGCCAGCAGCTGTTGCCTTGTAGGAATCTCACTCTGTGTTGCTGTTGCAATATCTGATCTTTGATACAAAGTCTTGATCACAAAATTCAGCATGAACTATTTTTTTTTCCCCTGCTATAAATGCAAAGAAGTATGATGGCATTTTGTACCACACAGATGCTTTTCTTGGCTTCTTACTCATTCTGGATCTGACTCAAAACTTCCATTTAGTTTGAATCTGTTGAAAGCTTGCTTGAGTCCTGGGCTTAGCTTGACTGTAGTCCTACTCCTAAGTTATGCAGAGCAGGGCTTCTTATTAGCAATGTGGAATATCTCTACTAGTATCCATAGCATTTTTGATATCTTTTTTCACCAAAACCAGTTCTGTCTTTATCTTTGTTTCTTTTCAGGTCATAATCAAAATGCCTCCTACTCTAATGTGTACCTTTAAAATTCCTTTTTCTTCCCTTATATTTGGGGAAAAAGCCTCTGTAGCCCATCTTTTACAGAAAAGAAAGCATACCTCTATGATAGTATTACTCTGATGATAGCCTTGTTTTCTCTTCTGCAGATCAGTGTTTTAACACTTCCCAGTGATACTCATAGTACTGACCATTCCTTTGTGTATCTGCTCTTTCTCACTCGGGGACAGCAGGTGGTGATTGTCGCTCTACTCACTGAAATTCACAGCAGATAGATATCTACTTTACTTACTGTAAAACCTTTCATGAGAATCTCTGCTGAACTTTGTGCTGTCTTCCATGTTCCTTCAGCCTTATTGAGTCCCTGAAGTTTTGGAGGACCCGCTTCCTGCTCCTGCCTGCCTGCATCAGCGCCACGAAGCGCATTATGGAAGGAGAAGTGCACTGCGATGTGTACGGGGACAAGCCCCGTTCGGATGAGGAGGAGTGGCAGCTCCTGGATGGATTCATCCGCTTTGTGGAGGGTTTGAACCGCATTCGTCGACGCCATCGATCCGATCGAATGATTCGAGTGAGTCAGCTTTGAGTTGGGTGAGAAGCTGAGCTTGAGTTTTAGCTCAATCATTAATGAAGCGTGAACAGAGAGACCCTGAGACAATCCCACGCAAGTTGGGGGCTGTATGTGTGGGTAATCCATACATAGACCAACATAATACTTCAGATTTCAAACAGTATGGCTTGTTAACACCTTATTATTCTTGAATAAATTATATTTACCTGGAATGGGTATCCCGTGCTGCTGTGGCTGACACCAGGGTCAGAACAGTTCACTCACAATGTGAGAAGCCAAGGTCTTCTGCATCACGTAGCCGTGCTGCAGCTTCTTGGTGCTCTCTTTCTTCCTCAGCTGGTCTTCTCTTATCACAAGCCTGATACCACCTCTCTGCAAATGTGCATCGCTTTGTGCCATGGATGTGGTTAGCCTGGACATGTTAGTGCACCTTGTGATGCAGATAACTGATAAAAAGAGATCTCTGAGGTAGTTAAGCTGGTACCTTCCAGCTGGGTTGGTGAACAGTAGTTTCAAGAGCACTATGAGAAACTGGTTGTTGTGTATCAAATTCTCTTTCAGTTCGCACACAGAATGGGATGACCAAACCCATCTGTGCCAAAATAACATCCATTTTATTTTGAGAATAGCATCCACACAGGGCACCAGGGTGTTCCCTTTCATGTGTACCTATGGTTTAACTCCCTTTTGAAAGTGTGCCTGACAAACCCTGCTGACGTGGGGTGGTCTGGTCTTGCTTACTGGTTAAGCTTAGCTTGACTAAGTCTGGGCTTTCATTTCTCCTTTGTTAGAAAGGGTCTGCCATGAAAGGGTTGCAGATTGCTGGTCCGATTCCCACCCACTCCCTGGAGCAGCCTGGGCCTCCCATCGGGAAGAAAGGAACCTCAGCCCTCTCAGCTCTGCTGCAGATGGAAGCCAGTCAGAAGTGAGTCTCTGCAGGTTGGCTCTGTGAAGAGTGCTAGAACATCCTTCCTGCATATTCCACCTGGACTGACTAAAGGAGATTTGGGGAACTTTACCTCAGAAAAAGGGATGTGGGATCCTTCTTCTTTAGTGTCCTTGTGGCAGGGCTGGGGAAATACTGGGCTTTTCCAGTGACTTCCTTGTACTATATTCTCATTAATAGTATGAATACCAAAGACTGGAAAGGAATATGGAGACTAGAGAAACAAAACTCTAGCTCTAGGCAATCCTGCTTCAGCAGGGGAGTTGGACTAGATGATCTCCATGGTCTCTTCCAACTCTAAAAATAATTCAGTGAAATGTCCAGTAATTTAGAAAGAGCATCTTTTAAAGTAGCTTCTCAGTTCATTACACATCACATTTGTCATCTATTCATGATTTGCCAGTACAGTTGTGTCCACATAAGAGGAGCTCAACTGGGACATAAATGTATACAAGTACACCACACCAGTTGTGTAGTCTTAGTATAATCATTGGGTAACAAATATGGCCTAAAGAAAATTGCTTGTTTGCAGTGGTAACACCTATAAAAATACCTGTGAAACTTCTGAGGTTCTTTTTCAGATGGCTGAAGAGATCATCTGAAAATAGATTACTATTTTTCAGTAGTCATCTAGAATTGTTCAAAGAAATTCAGATCATTAATACTTGATACACTGTAAACACAATTTAAAATGTCATTAAATACATAGAACTTTTAATATTTTTTTAACAATAAGGTAGCATTTCACACACATAATAAAACTGAGTTAGTTCAAGGGTCTGTCTTGTTTATGTGGGGTAAAAACAGAATATTGGATTGATTCTGCTCAGAGTGTGAGAAAGCAAATGTCTGAAAATACAGCCCTCTGCAACAGCTGCCCCCAGGTGGAAGCTGACACAGAGTGTGTTTGAACAAACTCTGGATTCCTTCCTTTTGTTCTAGGACACTGGGGGAGCAGCAAGCAGCCATGCTGTCTGGGAAGAGCTCTGGGCAGCCTTCGGAGAGCGGGAGCATTGCTATCACACCCACCTTTATGGACAGCCCTCGTAAGGTAAAGAGTTCCTTGTCTTTTTTTAACTACTGTTTTTTTCATAAGAATTTATCAGAGATGATTTCTTTCAGCATGTGGCTACCTTGTACCACATCTTAGTCTCTGATCCAGCAAGGACTGCTCCTGGGATGCCCTTAAGCCTTTATGTGCCAAGCGCAAGAGAAGAGGATGGGGCACAACCAACCTTCAGTTCTTTAATACTGTGTCAGCAAGATGGAATCCCTGGGATGTTCTCCCAGTGTGTTTTGATAATTTAAGTGGAATTTGTTAATTAGTCAATTTCCTCTTCTGGTAGCGCATTTAATTTCGAGCAGGTTTGGGTTTTTAGATTTAGTATTACAGTGCTGTCTGCATCTATATGAAGGCTGTCTTTAAGAGCAAAATCAAGCTCTAGACCACGACTTTGTGATGCTTCAGTAGAATTTTAACAGCAGGAACTCCAGTCATTTTCATCTGTGTAGAGGAGAGATGAGTGACTTAGATGCCATTCCTGCACTGGCTGGGCTCCAGGCTGGAGAAAACTGTCCTCCTGGAGCTTCTTAAGACTCTTAAAGAAAAGACTGTGCTATCCCTCGGCCTTCCTGTCAACTGTCCTGGGAGTACCAGGAGAGCAGAAACTCCACCTCCAAATCCAACCAGAAATATTTCATTATCTTTCTGTATTCTGGCATGAAGCAGGGAACTGAGCAGAGATACAGCGCTGATGTGTGACCTGTCTTTGTGTTCAATGGTTGAGGTATTGCAAAGAAAAGCTTTTCAGAGTCCCTCTATCGGCGTAACCATCTCTTTCAGTGTTTCTCTCTTGGTAGCTAGTGTTTCAACATGCACCCCTTTCTGCCACCAACAGGGACAAGCGTTGTGTTATTCTGGAAACCTGGATATTGCTGGTTTAAGTGATGGTCTGACTGTAGTCATCTTCATAGTAGACATTTCTATGTAGAATGAATGTGTTTCTAAACCACAGATGAGATTGTGGAGTGGGTCCTGGTAGGTTTGGAAAAAGCAGGTGCAGAAACTGATTTGAGACATGTTTGCAAACAACAGGCTTTGTATTCTCCTCTTCTAACATTTTGGAAAATCAACTTCATCTAATTTCCCTCTTTAAATACAGAAATTGTAGATACCTCTTTCTACTAGTGAAACTGGTGAAAATTCCACGTAGGACCCAGTAGGGGAGAACGTTGTGTGCAGTTTGTCAGTGGTACAGAAGGAAAAAGCAGCATTGGCCACCTGAGCAATGGCAGTCAGTGTGTGGGAAACAAAGTGGCAGACCTTGTGTGCTACCAGCCAGTGCTAATAAGCAAATGAGATCTTGTGTAATTTTAAAAGTAGCTATATTCCTCTCTGGAGAGATGACTGGGGAATCTGGAAGAGAGCATTATCAATTGGAAGCCTTTGATACTAGAGTAATAAACACTTCAGTAAATATTTACGCCTGGGCTCTGGGAGAGGAGGAGCTGGGATCTCCAGATTGATGGCTGGCACGTGTTGGGAAGGTGCCCGTGGACAGGTAGCCTTCTCGGGCAACTTTGTGCTCACTTGGAATCATCAGCAAGTGTGTGCCCCATGTTTCCAGGACGACACAACCCCATGATGGCTCAGCAGCATGGGTATGTCTGTTGACCATCTGGAGACTTACAGCTGAAGTACTGACAAATCATCACAGCTGTGTGCTCTGTCAGCAGCCAAGGGACCAAGTGCTTTTCTAGGATGCTATTTGAATGCTGGAGTTATTCCAAAACAAAACTGAGCCGCTGGCTCCACCTTTACTCTGTTTCAGAGTAGAACTGACAAGTCACTTCAGCCAGTTCCTGGGGAGTAGGGTATGATTTAAACACAGAGAGTTAGCTCTGGGCATAATCTGGGAAATCTTTGCCCTTATGGATACAGGGTGCTTGGTTCTGCTTCTGTGCTGTGGAAACAGCCATCGATGTAACCCTGGCGTTGATTCTTTCCAGAAAATGTTTTATAAGTACCTACCAAGGTAAGCGTCGTGCTGACTGCAGGCTAGATGGAATGTTTTCCCTAGGGAACAGAATAAAGAATTGCAAAGAGGGAATGAAAACCACCGCATTGTCTTACGCGATAAGAGAATCTTGACACATCTTTGAATGGCAGCCGAGGATAAATTCATCCAGGGTTTGCAAGCAGGTGGAGAACATGGCACAGGCAGTGTCTGTTTAATTTTGCATGAAATATTGCACACGATGTTGGAAAGATCTTTGTGATGAATTTTTCTTCCCTTTCCTTTGCACCATACCAGACCTGCATTTGAGAGGAAGAGTGTGCTTCCTGAAAAGAGCTTCTGTGCTTCTCCCTCTTTATAATTTGAATTTCTGACTAGAAAAAAAAAAGCAGTTCTTTGGCCATTTTTTCCATTACATATACAGGCTTCTGTGTCACTGCTCACCTGTGTTCTACAGGCTTCTGTGTCACTGTTCACCTTTTGCATTTGGAATTGAAACCACTGTGCTTTAGCCTTTCTCCTGTGACGTGTGGAGGGAAGGCTGTGGTTTCAATTGGTTTCTGATTAATGTGGTTTTCAAAACTTTGAAGAAGCACATGTGCAAAGGAAAAGCAATGTCTTGTTACAGAGAGAGAAAGTAAGGGTATGTCTCTGAGTAGATCCTGATGCTCTGCATTCTGCTGCACCTGATGTTCTGGGTCTCTTTGAGATTTGCATTCTCTTCATACTTTCTCTCTGTGGTTATTTCATACTTGCACAACTTTGTATTTGCTTTTCTTCAACTCCTTATTCCTGTTGCCATTAATGAGCTTACTTCCTCTGATGCCTTCAGGATGGGGCCTTCTTTATGGATTTTGTTCGCAGCCCACGCACAGCTTCAACCTTCTACTCACAGGTTAGTTTTGAGTGGGGTCTTGTCATCTCTGGCTTTTGGACTGAGGTGATGAAGAACATTTGTTGTCTTGAGCTTGCCACATGGGGAGCCTGTGTTAGCTCCCAGATCCTCTCATTAAGAGGGAGATGCCAGCATTGCCAGGATAAAGTGGCTGGTGGTGATGGATGCGCCTGTTTCCTTCTACCACCCAACATTTGTGATGTGCTTTGGCTGTTCATGTGCCCTGCCTTACTGTCCTTTGCAGTACTGTCTTGTCAACTGAAGCTTCTCTTTTTGTGTTTCAGTAAGTACTTGTTTTCCATCTTCCCTTCCTAAACAAAATGGCAACAGCTTACTCATCTCATTTTTCTTGGCTAAATTTCTTCTGTGCTGTTTGACTGACAGGTGGCTCTGGAGAGATCCAAGTTGTGTCCTTGGATTCTTAAATAACTGAGGGCTGAAAATATTGGTGTCATCTTGATTTAAAAGAATCACGGTGACAGAAGTTGTTTGTACACTTAACACCAGTGAGGAGTTAGCAATAATGCAGTGTGTCCACAGGAAATCCTGCTGGCTGAAGTGAGCTCTGAGGAGGGAGACTGGATTTAGTTGGCTGTGGGGACTGTAGATTCCATCTTGGAGCATCTGCCATTTTTGGCTGCCCAAAAAAGGGACACCTGCCACTGCAGAGTGAGAGATCTTTGGGATATAAGAAATGGCGTAAATAAAGGACTCTGGTCTGGCTATCAGACCTAAATCAAACTCCCAGCTTTGGGATTTTTGTGCTTGTGCTGTGTGTTCACCATGGCAGATCAGCCCTCTGTTTACACCAGCCTGAGGTACTGAGTTACTCTGCTGTTCGTGTTCTCTCCCCCACCTCTCCAGCTTTTATATAATATGCCTTTCCTAAACCATACGTGTTAATGACAGATGGCAATTACAGTCTGTACTTTGCTGAATCTTTCAGCATTCATGTTCTTTCTGAAATGATTTTATGCTAATTTTTGTGAACTATTCAGTCTACCGTTGGAGTAGTGCAAGTGTTCCTGCGGGAGGAAAGTGTTCTTGTTGTCTTGGCAACATAGGTGTGGGTGGGTGCCAACCAGCCTCCTGATAGTACCCTAAGAAAGGAAGGAAGATGAGCTGATTTTGTGCATTATGAAACTTGAAATCCATGTGATATGTTTGCATATTTTTTTGTCTGAGAGTTAGAGTTGAAACTATTTTTTTGAACTGCTTACTACTTTCCCGTAGTGATTAAGCTTCCCCTTCTGTCCGTTGTGTGTTTATATTCACTCAGGTCGAAAATGTCAGGTTGGGACTGGTGTTGCTGATTTGCCAGTAGTTCTCTCAGTGCAGTTGTTGCTGGGTTGGTGATTCTCATCTTTACTGAATTTCCTGTTTGTCAGTAGGTCTGTAGTGATGACAAAATTAAGACACTATTTATCCTTCCTGCGTATGCTTGCGCTTGACTTACAGTATGGCTTGTTGTTAACTAACCTGAGCTGAGGTACAGGTGATGCAGGGAGGGGAGAAAATGGGAAATGGGTTACATCATACATTTCATAAAGATGTTGCTGTGTTTGCTCCTTGCAGGTCTCTATAGATCAATCAGTTCCTGCAACCTCTGATGGCAGCACGTTGATAAACACGGGACAGGTACCGGACAGGGGCAGCACACAGCCCTTGGGAAGCTCCCAGAATGTTGTGGATCAGGGATATACCACAGCTGGTGCTGCAGAAGGCAGGTAAGAAAAGCAGAGCAGTGCTACACTGCAGTTCTTTTCAGTTACATCCCCCTTTCTGATGTCAAGAAACGGGCACTTATAACAGGAACCTGAGAACAGGATGTGCTGTGTCTGTCAGCACTGGAAAGCACTTGTCACAAGACCTTAATGCAAGGTTTCCACATGCAGAAAGAGTGGTAGTAAAATAAGCCCTGCAACCCAGTTTTCCAGAATTAAATGAACATGAAGCCTGATTTCCCCACCCACAAAAAGAGCTTCATTCTTCAAGAAATGAAGAAATTCCACTTCTGAAATCTGGTAGCAGAAAACCAGCTTCAAATTGGCATCTGTCTTCTGTCTGTTTCAGCACAGGGGGGCTGATTAATTCCCAGCAGTTCTGACCTGGAGGAGAGAGACTGGGGAGGAAGCAACATCAAAAATGAACTATATTATCACCTGTCTCCTGCAGTTGTATATTACAGTGAAAAAAAAAAAAGCCTACCTCAAAATATTTGCTCTTGATTGCTCCTGAATGTGGCTGTATGTATACACTGTGCATTGGGTCAATATAGCAATGACCTGACCACCTCAGGGGGAAAGTACAGGTCTGATGCTTTTAGTTGTCCTTCTTGAGATGAAAAAGGAAGTAAATGTGGCCAAGTCATTCCTGGGAAGACAAAGAGGATTTTTCTTAAATGTACATATTTGACGAAATGTGGCAGCTTCCTTGATTTTTTTTTTTTTTTTTTTGAATGTGTTTGTGTTTACTTCCTAGCTCTCAGCAGTGTTCAGCAAGCACTCTGACTTCCTCCTCCACCTTGATAGAGATTCTCGAAGCCATGAAACACCCCACGTAAGTTTTTAAAATCAATATGCTTAACGTCTGCTAGGGCAGTGGTTGAGGCACCATCCCTGGAGGTATTTAAAAGACGGGTTGACACAGCACTTAGTGACGTTCAGTGATGGATTTTTATCAGAGTTAGGTTGATGGTTGGACTTGATCTTAGAGGTCCCTTCCAACCTAGACAATTCTGTGAATCTATGTTTTGTAAGAGGACAGGAGGCATGGAGTCACTTAAAAGAGAGCCTCTTGTCAGCTGTGGAGGAGTTTTAAATTTCCTTTTGTTATTCAGTTCCAATCTCCAACAAGGAATTTTATAGAAATTGAGGTACGAGTATTGCTGCAGAGACTTCAATTATTAGAATCCCAGAATCTTGTCAAAGCAAGAATTCTCAGTGAGACACTAAAGTGCTGTCAATATCAGCTCTTCCTCTTGTTATCAGAATCTAGTGATATGTCACTCTGGGGGTATTGTGTGTTTCTTGTATGTTTATCTCCCCTTGGTTTTTTTTTTCCCCAGTGGTGATTTTTGTCTTTGTAACTTAAAAAAAACCTCTCAGCTAGTCCCTGTTAACATGTGTGACTTGCTGTGATTCAGCACAGGGATCCAGCTGCTCTCGGAACAGAAGGGCCTCTCTCCATCCTGTTTCATCAGTGCAGAAGTTGTGCACTGGCTGGTGAATAACGTGGAAGGAGTTCAAACCCAGGCCATGGCCATCGACATCATGCAGGTAAGAGAATAATCAAGGGCCAGAAATACTTCAGTCTGTGAAGAAAGTTGTAGAGAAAAGTATAGCAACGATTTCTGTTTCTTATTAAAATCTGCGTATTGATAGGTATTGAAACCAGTGTGCAACAGAATATAAGGTAATGAGGACATTTTTTGGACATTCCTAACACAAAACAGCAACATACTCTTCAGTAGTAATATATATTGTCTTTTCCACTTAAGTACAATGACAGTTTCTTGTATAACCTCCAATTAGCTAGTTGTTACCAAGAACTCCATTATAAGGCACAACTGTGATTTGCTTTGGTTTTAGCTTTGTTTTTTCTTCTGATAATTAGTTAATGAAGTTGTAATTAAACCAGCATATGACCTCTCTTTTATGGATGCTGAAGTACATGCACTTTATGTAAGATACACTGCTTGTCATCTCGAATTTTTTCCTTCCCTATGAACTGTGTGGGGCAGAAGGCTGGAAATGTTTTGGAGTTCATTCCTCTGCTGAGATCCCATCTCCATTAACAGAGAACCCAGACTGTTTTCAAATCCTTACCTTCCTATAAATTCAACTGTAAAACCAGAGCAGGGTAAGAGAGCAAGGGAGCATCTGTGGAAAGGTCAAAGGCAATTTCTCAGGGAGATAAGGACTTGCTACATTCAGAGGTAACGTTGCTGCTGTTCTCATTAGGCACGTATCTAGACAAAAAGATGTCAAGAAAAAGAAAATAAGTTCCTAATGTTCTCTAGCAACCTTTTTATGTAACTGGAAGAGTGACTTCTCCTTCTTTATCGTGTTTGCTTTGTTCTCTTTTTGTTTTTTGTTCAGAAAATGCTAGAAGAGCAGCTTATTGTCCATGCATCTGGAGAAGCTTTACGAACCTTTATTTATGGCTTTTATTTTTACAAGATTGTTGTGGACAAAGAAGCAGACCGAGGTCAGCATTGTGTTATTACGAGACTTTCCTCATTATCCCTTTGCATAATCACTTGATTCTTACAGGCGCAGCAGCAACCAAAAACACTGCTCTAAAGAGAGTCAAACTCAGAGCCTTTTTGTTTTTAAAAAAGATAAAAAGGAATTGCAGACAACATAACCTATTTTTTTTTCCTTCCCCCTTTTTCAGAAAGAACTACCTCTGTTTCTTGGTCTCGAACACTTGTTTCTAACTGCGATCTGTCCTTCCCTTTGCTTTTTGCTCAGTGGGCATGCAGCAGCCTGCTATGTGGCACACAGCTGCTATGGATGACTTCTCCGCCTTCCAGAGGAAATGGTTTGAGGTGGCCTTTGTGGCAGAAGAGCTCCTGCACTCGGAAATCCCAGCGTTTTTCCTGCCCTGGCTGCCCAGCCGCCCAGCCTCCTATGCAAGTAGGCACAGTTCCTTTAGCCGCAGTTTCGGAGGACGGAGCCAGGCAGCTGCACTCTTAGGTAGATGCACAGCACAGGTGACAGCTGGGGAAGTGCAAGGGGATGGTTTGAAAGGGGAAGAACAGCCAGCCAAGGGCATGATCTCACGTGGACCAGCAGTAAAGCTGCAAATTTCATGCTGGCCTTACATGTGTCTTGCATGTGGACTTGCTTGCATCTGCTGGGGGTGTGTTTCACTGGCTGAGCAGGCAATTTTTGCTTCTGAGTACTGGCATATAGTAAAAAGTATTTTTAAAAATATTTGTTGTTCCTGAAAGTCCCACCTGTGTCATCCTCTAGAATTTGGAGAGCAAAATATTGACTCTGTCTCTTTGCACATCCAGAGAGACTCTACACAACCTGTGATGAGCGTGGGGGGGTAAGCTGTGAGAACAGTAGAGCCACCAAACCGTACCTGAAGCGATGTGCCTTGTTGCTTCTCCATGGGAAAAGCCACAGTGAGATCCAGATGTGTCAGAGAAATGCTGGAGGCTTCCCAGCTAATCTGAATCACGTAGAGCTGGACTCCTTACGCTGAAGTCTGGGAAGCCCAGTTACAAATGATCCCTGTGGAAGCAGTCGGGCTTGCATATGGAAGCTCTTGCTGCTGGGCAAGATAACATTATAATGTCTAAAGTTCTGTAATATGTGACGTATAAAACTGACTGCCACTAACAGCCCGTGAAACACGCTGGCTGCACGACTGACTGTGGTGCTTCGTCAGCTTTTGTTGCATTTCCAGGCCAGCCTGAGTCACTCGCTTCTGTTCCTCTTTCCCTGTTTAAAATTACGAGAAAAATCATTGCTGTGGAACTGTAGCTTCAGATTTATTTTGATGCATCTTGTAAAAGCCTATCAGTTAAGGAAAAAAAAATAAAATTCTGCTATTCTCCTGTTTTGTATATTTGACATTCTGAAGAGAAGTGACTTATTGCTGGTTGGTATCTCTTAAATCTGAAGTTACAGCAGTCCTTGTGTATTTCTGAAAGCCTTGTTTGAAGAGGAACAGCATCAGAAATGGGAAAGCATTAGGGATAGGAAGTCTGAACTAATAGTTAATTCCCTGAAGCCAACATATGCGGGATATTTTTCCCTGTCACACAATAAATCTGTTGCCTTGGCTCGTGTACAACCTCGTTAGCTCAATGACTGGCCAGAACTGAAGCCTGAACGTAGGCTGGTGTGAAAGTATTGTGAAGGCTGGAGGTGCTTGGGCCAGATCCCCTTCCTGCTTTGATCTCTGACTCACTGTTTAGCCCAAGGAAACCACTTCACTTTTCTATGTCTGTCCTCTTTTGTGCAAGGGGGAAACGGGCAAAGAAAGAAGGGTGCTTTAGTGCCCCTCTCACCTTTTCTTTAATGGCAGCCAGGGGAGAGTGTATTCCCTCAGCATGTGATGTAGTTCCACATCTGCGTAGCCCTCCTTTTTCATTTCAGTTGGAATTATGTCCATTCTACTCTTTAACTAATTTGCAGTCCTTGGATGAATGAAATATGCCTCCAGATTGCTCACATGCAGTCTGGTTATTCCAGGAATAATAGTTTCTTGGGGAAAAATCAAGTGTGGAACTTTTTTCTTACAAAGGAACTGGTTTAATTGATGTTTCTGTGCTGTCCCTCTTCTAAACAATCTTCCAAAAAGAACTTTACCAGTTCATCTGAGGCAAGAAGCTTTACTAAACCCAGATGACCTCTGGTCCACGTGACTTCATTTGTTCCTCTCTTGGCTTTGATTTGGTTGTGGTTTTTATTTCTTCCCCTCCCCACCTTCCCTAAATGTCAGGCTGTGGCATAAAATTGCATGCAAGCATTGGGAGCTCTGGAACAAGCTCCATGTATCTCTAAAATCTTTGTCCCTCCCAATTCCCCTATTACTTGCCCAATGATTTTCCCCTTTCCCTTCCCAATGGAATTCTGACTGTGATATGCCTAATCTTGTCCCTTTTGATTTATAGTGATGCATGCACTAGCAATTGTAGTCGTGTATGTAGTGTAGTCTGTGACTGGAGAATAACCTGCCTGCTCCTCTCCGATTCCCTCGATAAATCATTAGTTAAATACTCAATGCTACAAGCCAATTGGGAAGCAGGTAGGTCCTCTTAAAATCACATCTACAGAAGCCAGAGTTCATTCGATTAAAATGGAGGTGTTTCTAATCTGAAGCTTCTAAATTCAGCCACATGGATATTTGTCATCAGTTCCATTTGAGTAAGGTCCATTTGATGAGCTGCTCTGGTTGGACTGTGTTCCTGCTGCTTTGCCTGTGAGTTACGGCTGCAGGCAAGGTGGGGAGAGACCCCCCAGCCCCAATGGGGGGGTCAAAGGGAGCAGGGAGCTCATTCTTCACAGGGTGCTGGTTTGGGCACACACTGGGCTGGGGTGTTATCACTGACCTCTTGGCTAATGACTCACATCTCCCTGACTGAGCTGCTTCTGCTTTGCAGCTTTTGGGGCATTGTTTTCCAACATATGTCGTTACAAAACTGGCACCGTAACCTTGTAACCGCAGGTGCTGTGCTCACAGTGATACTCACTGAAAAGGAGCAGGAAAAAGAAAATCACAAGATGGTGGTCTGCCTAATACCAGCCCAACCTAGAAATTGCAGATGATCCATTTTTGTCTTTGGAAAAATGTGTCTTATTTACAGAACAAAACTGGGTGAAGTTCTTCCATTTTTATTGGGTTTTTCTTCCGCCTCCCTCCCCCCCTTTCCTGGGCTGCAGTAATAGCAATGTAAAGGATTTTCTTATAACATTGAAAACTGTCTCCAGCTTACTGGCTGTGGAAGTGAAGGTGGAAACTTTCCATCTACCTTGAGGAAGAACTTCAACCGTGGTTTGTTTTTTTTTAATGACATTAAATTCTAAGGTCATTTAAAAGCTGACCATATAAAAGGATGTAAGTCTTCTCCTACTTAAGCAAGAAATAACAATATCCATCCCTCATGTGTGCAATAAAAATAAGGCAAAAGTTTTTCAATAGTAGCATTGCAGCCCTTTGGTTTGTGTCAATTTTTAACGTTATAGAAATGTTAAATTATATATTTGCCTGAAGAAAAGTTGACAGTGACAACATGGTTCATAGAAGGACTTTGGTCTCAAAGTCAGGAGATCTGGGTTCTGTCCCTGGCCTTGCTGTATGACACCAGCCAGGTCACCTCCCCTTTCTGTGCTTCTCTTCCTCTCTTGCCCCACATCTGAGATTTTCTTTCACGGGTGCCAGGGCACAGAGGGAGCTGTATCTTGGGCATTATCCCAGCACTTCTTGCAAAGCAATGGAGGGTATTGCAGTGATCCCGAGGTGCTGCATGAGTCCTGGCTGACTTCTCATGCTTTTACAAAAAGGGTTGGATGTGCAGTTTTAGCAACGCGGTGATGTGGGATATTGAGGTAGGGTTAAAGAAGAAGTTTAACTTCTGATCTCCTTTAGCTGTGAAAAGTCCTGGAATGCTGCTGTGCTGTGTAACGGCCCCCTGTTACAATTTCTGGTGAGGGCGTGTAGAAATTCTAAAACCAATTTGGAATGTCTTGGGTATGAAGGTGCTGCTGTTGTCTAGTCATATTTAATTATGGTACCAGTTGCTTATTGATTAGCAGCTTGACTCTTTGTGCTGTCTCATTATTGCAGCTGAAATGTCTTTTTACTGCTCGGGGAGGTAATTCTGTGGCCCAAAACCTCGATATGGTTAATACTTGAGTTTTTTGTCTTTTGTGACCTGGAGGAGCAGCATTCTGGGACTATTCTGCTAGCCCAAAAAATACGTGGGAAGGAGTGGGAGGACAAATTGATTTCAAATAGCTTGTCTTGTTTCTTCTGTTCTCTTCATTCTGTCTCCCACCCTCTTTTTAATGCCTCTTTTAAATATACCCCTGTACCCTGGTTCCTGTAGCTGCCACCGTGCCTGAGCAGCGGACGGTGACGCTGGATGTGGATGTCAATAACCGCACGGACCGTTTGGAGTGGTGCAGTTGTTATTACCATGGCAATTTCTCCCTGAATGCTGCCTTTGAAATCAAGCTGCACTGGATGGCAGTGACGGCAGCTGTTCTTTTTGAGATGGTAAGAGTCCTTGTCTTCTGGGTGGCCTCTCTGTCCCTTTGACTGCTGGGGACATTGTCATGTGACGCTGATGAGATGCATTAGGGGAGAGAGAGTGGGTTGGATCTGCCCTTATTTCCATAAGTAATTTTTACTGATGGTCGTTAGCATTGCTGCATCTGGCCATCCTTTATCATGCTTTATCTGTAGTCATTCTGTACGCAGGAGGGTGTTGTGGTTTTGCTGGGTTGTATGCAGATTATAGAGATCAGCACAGGTCAAGGAGACATTTAAGCACCCCTCCCTTAGGCAACTCTTAAGCCCTGTGCTGGGTCTGTGGAAAGGAATCTATTTCACATTGCATTCTTTCTCTCCCCAAACCTGAAAACTTTAAATCTTAGTGGAATTGCTTTCATGACAAGGCTTTTCCAGGCCATGTGTGCTTCCTGTTCAGCAGTGTGTTTGCTTTTAAAAAAAAAAAAAATCCAAACCACCAAAAACATTTTTAATTGAAAATACAAGCAGTTTCTGTCATTTTTGTTTATTTTTTAGGGATTTTTTTGGTTTATTTTCCCTTCTGTAGCTTCTGCAGGCTTTACTGCACCCAGCCAAATAGCACTATGTGATTGTTTTTTGCTTTTATTTAAAATCTATTGCATTGTTCCAGTAAAGCAGCAGTGCTTAGCCACTGATGATAAGTAGGCTGAATCAGTTCCTGAAAAATGCCGTATTTTAAAGTGCTTTCTGATTAATGTGGCACTTAAAAAAAGGGAAAGCCTGGTGTCTTGTGCTCATGCTGCTTTGCTTACAAGAACTGTGCAAAGCAAGCTGGGCCTGTGGAGAGTTGAGCACATCTGATCTATTCTTGGGGAACGAGTTGCTCCTGTGCACATAAGTGCCCTTCTTCAGTGTGACATATGCTAAATGATTCATTGTTTGAATCTTTTCTCAGGTTCAGGGTTGGCATCGGAAAGCCACGTCTTGTGGTTTCTTGTTAGTTCCAGTCTTGGAAGGGCCATTTGCGTTGCCCAGTTACTTATATGGAGACCCACTTCGAGCTCAGTTGTTCATCCCACTCAACATCAGCTGCTTGTTGAAGGAGGGGAGTGAGCATTTGTTTGACGGTAAGAAACGGTCCTTGTTTCATTCCTTGGTATGCTTTCCTGCAAGCAGGTCCCTTCTGGCACGTAGCTGACTTGAAGAACCTCAGTTACCAGATGTGCATGAGCTGGATGAAGGGCCCGTTTTTAGGTTTTAAGTTCCAGCAGTTGCCCTCGGGAGGGTGGTGCTGAGAGGAAGCCGTGGTGGCAGGTTAATCAGCGGGCAGCAGCGTGTGGAGTTGGCAGCAAGAAGTGCCAAGGCACAGGAAAGATTGTCTCCCAAGTCATCTTTTTTTGCCGTGATGTCACGTACCGTTATAGAGCCTGTATCAGGAGTTACTCTGTTTGACGATGTTCTACTGGAAGAGTCTGTTTTGCTGGTAGACCCTACCCACAGCTGCTCTGCATTTGTTTATTCTCCTCCTCAGTGAGATTAGGCTTTCACGACTGCTATCCTCTTTTTCGTTGCCATGGTTACATTCACGGTAAGAGTGTTTGCACATGAGATTAAGAGCAAGAAACTGCAATCTCTTTTTCTGCAGCGTGACCTCGCCCTTTTGAGTGCTGCAGTGGTGGTAAGTCTCAGGTGGAAGCTCAAAGGTCAGAGAACTCTGTCCCCGTGCAGAGAGGGACAAAATTGCATTGTGAGAAGCAACCGTTAGCAAAAAGGTCTGTTTTAAAACAGTAAAGATGATAGTATTCTTTATTTTCATTAACCCTTGACCCAGTGTCCAGACGTAAATGTAAAACAGTGACAAATCCACTGCAGCCCTGCTGACTTTGAACTAAGTATTTTCACTCTGGTGATACACAGTAGCCTACTCTCTTTCCTTTCCCCCTCCCACACACCCATTATGTCCCTCTCTTTCATCTTGAGAGACACAAAAGCTAAATTTGGGGATGAATCTGCTATTGGAGTGTACAAGATGCATCTCTAATAAGATGGCATTCAAGGGACAGCTGACAGAAAAAGGTGTGACTAAAAGTAATCACTAGAAAAAACAAAGTACATAGAGGTCTTCTGAGGAAAACTGAAGTCTTGAAAAAGAAGGAAATAAAGTGGCTTCACTAGGTAATTGTTACCTTGTTGTTTGTTTCAGGCTTTGAACCAGAGACATACTGGGACCGGATGCATCTCCTCCAGGAAGCAATAGCGTACAGGTATGTGCGGAGCAGAATGGCTGGAAGGTTCGTGTCTCCCTGGACAATGTAGGATGAAAACTTGTGCTGAACAGTCACCCCCAAGACATGGGGGTTCTGTGCCATCTGCCTCCCCAATTTCTGATTGCAGATTATCAGACTAAAATACAACTAGAATGCCTGGGGGCAGTTCTGTGGGTACAAGGGGCAGGTAGATAGTCTGTTGCTCCTTAGCAAACCATACTCTCCTCCTGCAGGGAGCATTACCTTTGGAAGGTGCCCCGTTACTCTACCTCAGAAGCAGATAGACCGTAAATGGATTTCTGTCTGGGAAGGAACAGTTATTTCCCTCACATGTACTTAACACAGTCTTGAATTGGATGGCAACCAATGACTGACAATAGGCAGGGGATTGGGGCATGAGCTGTACGTAGGAGGTTGGGCCCAGTTTAAGAAAGAATTGTTGAAAAGTTTGGATATTTCCATCTAGTCTTACCCCTTTGTTGTTTGAGCTGCCAATTTGTCTCATGGTGGTGCTGCCCCCAAACTCTTTTTTTCATGATAGAGGAATGCTTTTTGTGATGGACTTAAGCTTAGAAATAAGCTTTCATTAATTTAGAAAGACGAAGCAGCACAAGTATTCTCTAAACAGCAGAGAACTATCAGGTGAGCTGCTTGAAGTTCAGTGTGGGATATTGCCCAGCATGGAAAAAAAAAAAAGCAAGCTATTATAGCTTGAAACAATGCAATGGAGTGTCTGTCTTGATGAGCTTCTGGTGCTCTTCTCTCTGTCAGGAGTTAGGACAGATCAGTGTGGAGATACAAGGCTACAGGCTTTCACACTGTGCCCAGCAGGGGTGGAGGATATTTGGACAAGATGAGCTCTCTTCATCCCTTTTCTTCTTGCCTTCAGGCCATAAGAAAAGGGAGCCTTTGTGATAGTGCAAGGTTTTTCCTAGTGCTCCTGGATTGGTCTGAAGAAATCCTGGCTGGAGTGGCTCTTACGGTTTTTGGTGTTGTTTTTTGATTTTGTGTTGTTTTGGGATTTTTAAAAATTTCCCTGGTGTTTGTTTCTCCAGATTTGGATTTGTGCAAGACAAATACTCAGCCTCTGCATTCAACTTCCCAGCTGAGAACAAGCCCCAGTATATCCATGTCACAGGTGAGCAACATTTGGCAGGCACTGGGGCAAGGAGGAGGCTACTAAAGAAAAGAACCATTTCACATGCAATTTGTGTTTTGTGTCAGCGATGTTGGTCCTCATTATGTCCCTTAGTCAGATGACAAGTATCAGCCAAAACAAACCAGAAAACTGGAGAGGCAATAGGAAAAGCAGAAGGTGTTGCTACTAATCAATGGCATTGATTTGGAATATTGATTTATTACCTCTCTGAAACTTTTATTTCCAGGAGATGGAGAAATACAATAAAATGAGGCAGAGCTTATTCCAAGTGCAGTGTAAATAAATGTGTATCTGGAAACTAGAAGGAAGGAAAAGTGTTGGGACAAGTCAGTGTTCTGTTCTCATGCTTGAGGTCAGTTGTAGGTGCCTCTCTACCCGCACACAGTGTGGGAGATAAAGCATTTAGGATCCGCTTGCTCTCATTATTATTTTCTATAAACGTTGCTGATCTATCAGCACTTTTAACTAAGCTCCATGCATGGCATATTACAGTTCAGAGGGATTGCTGAGGCATGAAGACAACGACAGGAAGAAAGCTGGGAAATTGCAGAAGAGAATGGGAATTGATGTGAAGTTAGGAAGATGGCTCAGAGCCTTCGTCTTTGCTTCATTCCCTTCTCCCAAGAGAAAGGCCAGACTAAGTGTGCTCTCTCCCAGGGGTGTTATTTGCACGTAAAAAGAAAGGAGGAAAAGTGTATCCCGTTTTATCTTGCTAAAAGGCAATGAAATGAAACTCGGTCCAGTTTCCTTTTCAGGATTTGATGAGTCAGCTAACAGTCGTAGGGACTTGGCTCTGCCAAGGCTAAAGGCCTGTCTGTTTCCTCCAGGGACGGTGTTTTTGCAGCTCCCATATTCCAAGCGGAAATTTTCTTGTGGGCAGCAGCGACGCCGGCGCAACTCCACCAGCTCCACCAACCAGAACATGTTCTGTGAAGAACGCATTGGCTACAACTGGGCCTACAACACCATGCTGACGAAAACGTGGCGGTCCAGCGCCACTGGGGACGAGAAGTTTGCTGATCGGTTGCTGAAAGACTTTACAGACTTCTGCTGGAACAAGGACAGCCGGCTTGTCTTGTTCTGGAGTGACTGTCTAGATAAGATGCATGCCAGTGCTCCCTGAGGTAGGGTTGGTATCTCCGGGGGAGACAGCTAGAAGCTTTACCTTGTGGCAAGGAAGTAGAGGTGAAGGATGAGTGGAAAAGAGCCTCTCTGTTGGATTCCTCTCGAGGCTCCCAGAGGATCCGGTCAATATTGCTGTTGATATTCAACAGAATTTGATTAAACCCTTGGAAAAAGAATCTGAGCTCTTGGCTTGCCAGTATCTATCACCTGACCTCAAGTAGCTGCAGTCCTTGATTGCCAAAACTTCAGTTGGAGCAGAGGTAGAGGAGGGAGTGCACACATGGTTTTCAAGGGGGTTAGATTCAGCACAAGGTGTGGTGATGGCAGCTTACCAGCACTGGAGATGATGGGTGCCATTTGCATCTGATGTGCCCAAGGGCAGTCTGCCTCTTTCCTTTTGAGGTGTACCTGGTTGTGTGAATATGTAAGATAAAATGTGAGACACTTGTTTAAATTTCATACCTGTAAATAAGTAAAAATGCGGCAAATCAAGACACCTGGTCTTTTGTTGTAACTCCAGACAGCAATACAGAACTGGGGAGTAAAGGAGAGTAATTACTGAAAGGCAATAGTGGTTCTTATATCCATATGATATCTTATATCATGAAATGCTCAGAGTTCAGTGGTTCCTTAAGCATCCAGAACTTTGTGTCTCCTGCTCTGGGTCTGGACCAGCATCATGCAGCAGGAGCAAGAAGCCAGTGGCTGCCCTGGGGGGCCAGTGTCCAAGCTGAGGGAGAAATGGAGGGCAACTGAACACAAGATGCTGCTGATTGGAGGAAGAAGGGGGGTTGTGAGCAGATTTTTAGGCTGTGCCTGCAGGCAGCAAAGTGGAGGTATCTGCCCTCGAGGGCGTAGTCGTTGTCTTAGCAGAGAAAGCTCACGTAGGACGTGTGGGCTTTGTGTGAGGTGGGCATCTGAGAGAGGGGAGAGGGTTCAGGGTGGGTTCAGGTGCACCTGGAGTGGGGGGATGGACTGTTACTCCTGCTGAGAGACTGTTGTTACTTGTTCTCTGTAAATTGAAGTCAGCAGAGGGCTGACACCTTCTGAGTGGTGTTCAGACCCGATTCGAGGAAAATCACAGCTGCTGGAGTTTGACACCCTAAACAGAGCGTGGATGACTCAGCTGTTGGTAGCCAGGGCCCACCTAGAGGGATTGGGGGGGTGTGGGGGTGTGAGCTGGGGTGCCTCTTCCCTTAGTTCATCTCGGCGTGTCTGATCCCCGTTCCTCTCTAGAACACTCTCTGCCGTGGCACCGGCGCTCTCTTCTCCAGGACTCTACTCCCCAACCAGCAGCCGCTTGGTCCCAGCGGGGCGGGGGCGGAGAGCAGGGACAGCCCCGCACCCGGGGAACGGCCGCCACCCCGCACCTGCGGCCCCGCATCGCTTCCAGCGCCCCCAAACCTCCTGCCCCTTCTCCCGCCCCCGCGGGAGGCTGCGGACACGGGTGAGATTTCGGGCGCTGCGGGAGTGGGTTGGCGGCCGTGCGGGGCAGAACCGCCCGCCGAGCGCGCAGCCCTACGCGGCCTTTCCCGCAGCTTCGAGAGGGAACGGGGTTGCCGGGGTGTCCCTGTCCCTGCTCCTCAACCTCGCAGGTATTTAACAGCTTTTCCACCCTTTTGTCCTGGCCAGGGGGTGGGGTGTCCCCGGGGGGACCCGACGGGCACGGAGCGCGGGGGGGGGAATCGCGGCGGACTCCTTTTCCCAGGAAAACGGGCAAAAAAAGAGCCCCGGGGGTCATTTGAGTTACACTTTGCCGGTGACCCCTGGCCTGTCCCACGCCATTTTGGAGAGAAAAACCTTATTAATTTCACCTGGATGTCTCCATAGAATGGGTGGAGTTGGAAGGGGACCCTAAAGATCATCAACTTCACGTTCTGGTAGTTTTAACCTAAAGCTGTGGATGTAAAGTTTCCTGCCCTGCACTGGGTGCGGGGTCACCCGGGCTGAGTGGGAGTGGAGGGCCTGGGGACACGTGTGCCCCCTGGGAACACATCGTCCCCCCAGTGTCCCTAGATGTGGGGACGAGCCCCAGAAGGTGTGGTGTTCCCCATCACAGCCCCTCCTGCTTTGGCTTTCTCCACCCTTCCACTTTTGGGGTGAGTTTTAATGAGTCTTTCTGAGCTCTGCTTTTCTCAACTGCAAACCTTGTGTGGTTTTAGCCTTTCAGGGCTGCTTTAGGTCTAGCTTTAAGTGTTTTGAAGTCCTTGGGCTGCTTTTAACAGCACACTGAATTTCTGTCCTTAAAAAAAAAAAAACAGAGCATACTAGAGAAGCTAAAAATAGGGAATAATAGTTTTTATCTAACCACAACTTTGTGCATTGCATATGAAAGGCTTCCAACAGGACGTAAGGATGAGGCGGTTCATGGCCATGTTAAACAGGAATAAAAACAAGGATCCCCCACCCGCCAGGCTGCTGGAGCTCGCAGGACAGCTTTGCCAGGACCTCCAGAGCTCTTCTCCTGGTCTGGAGAAGCTGGTTGGGGCCGTGATGGGATGCAAACACAAGATGTATTTTCTCACCAACATCCACGTGGTCCGAGCTTGCGTGCTCGTTTACATCCGTAAGAGGCAGCATGACACAGCCTGCAGGCTCCTGGAGGTAGGGATGTGTCCTTTGTTTCTTCAGCAGAAGGAAAAATAGTAGAGCCATTAGTGCAGAGGTACCCAAACTGCAGCACGTGGGCCTCTTCCAGCTGGCGAGGGGCAGGGGAAGGTGATCCCTGTGCAACGGTTGACCCCGAAACACAGGACAAAGGCTTTGCTACAGGCAGTTACTGTAAATCACTCAAGGGGAAGAAGGTACTTGGGTGATACGGGATTCGTTTGGGAAAGCAGGGGTTTGTTCTCTAGTGTGGTGGTTCTTGGGGTTTCTCACAAACTTAGGGCTCAGGACATCAAAGCCTGAAGGCTGAGTATAGAGGGCTTCCCAGGATGGGAAGATTTGACGAAGGCTGGATGGCACCACTCAGGGTGAGGGGTTTTGGCCTCTAGATCTAGTAATATAGCCCTTTTCTCCAGGGAAAAAGGAGGAATTAGGCAGGCATCTCCCTATGTACATTAGGGAAGGTACAGCGGGCCACGTGCTTTGTCAAACCAGTAGGAATTTCTGAATAAGTTTCTAGTCGTTGAGGGTTTTCTCCCTTTTAGGAAGCCTGACTACCTGGACAGGGTTTGCTTACCTACTGTTTTGTTTTAGCATTGCAAGGCAGAAGAGAAAGAGGAGCTGGTACAACTTTGGCATGAGATTCACTACCAGAGGGTTATGGAGAGACACCACACAGATTTTCTGACACCACTGCAGAAGTTCCGTTGCAGGAAGAGGTACCACAGCCTGGGGGAAACAAAAGTTTTTCTTTACTGTAGTTAGCAAATGCAGGGGTTGGTTTTGCATCTCAAGGAGGCTGCTTCTTGGAGCTAGGTTTTCCTTGGTGTTTTGACCTCTGGTGGCAACGTGAGAAAACTCCCACGAATGCGAATGGCTCTTTTGGGGTCCTTTTTAATCCTGTTTTCTCTTGTGTACAGGAATCCTCCACCTATTTCCCTCTGTCCTGAAGGTCTGAAGAGTCGAAACTATCCAGATGAAGTACGCCAGCAACTGCACAGGTTTGCTGCAGAGGTGACAACAAATCCAAACAAGGAACAGCGGGTAGGGATATGCCATTTCCAACCAAGGCTCCTTGTCTCACAAAAGCAGAACTCTGCGAGCAGGGGTCTGTAACTGGATTTATTCTAAATCCTTGATTTCAGAAGCCCTGGGCTGGCTGGGATTCCCAATATTGGTCTTTCCCTAAAGGTTTCCTTAAAAAAAAATATCAAGTTCATGCTAAGTAATTTTACTTGCTTTGATTAAAAAGATCAGGGGAAATAAGTTCCTCACTAGGTTTTTAACAGTTCTCATTTTGTTGTGATTGAGCATAGGTAGTGATACAGCCACCGCTCAGAAGAGCTAAAGTACAGTCATAAATAGTTATGATTGACTGCATTATAGCCTATATAAAATTGCAGTTTGCTCACCAGAATATATTTTGACTGACTTATCACATAAAATTCACAGAATTTAAAAACAGACTAGGCTGTCTTGATGTATGCATGCATCTACCTTATTTGGACGGGGACAGATTTGTAATGAAAGTGAGACGTGAATTAATTCAGTAATCCCTGTTGATTATCCAGTCTTTAAAGTCTGTCTCTCTGGTGCTCCGTTTTTCCAAAACCCGCTCACGTGAGGCAGGACACCCTGGTGAATAGTTCTGCAACATAAAGATGGTTTATTTCTTGCCCTTTTCACAAAACAGCAACAACTTCCAAATTTTCATTTTAAAAAGCCAATCTGAACTGGGAGCATAACGAAGTTGTATAATTAAGCCCTAAAAGGTCAGGATACAGTGACCACTTGTGCACGATTTTTCCAATACATTCTCCACGTAGGTGATCTCATTATTTAACAGTTTAATACAGCAGATTTTTTTCTGTGGATGTGATACAGATGTTTATACTGCTCACAGTTTGTGAAAATTATTTAATGCTGTAAATGCATTAGTGTTTATCCTATTAGTGTCATGTTAGTGATGTGCAGCTGTCATTCTGTGGGAAGAGCATGCTTTGGTGAGGTTTTACATTTAAATATAGCAATCTAAAATAGCAGTATGTGGTTTCCTTTAGCAAAAACAATTGAGTAGGGGAGTAGGGTGGAATGTGTGTTTTCCAGCAACCCTTTTGAGTTTATAAATCGGTCTCCTCAACGGAATTCACATAAAGTTATCAGAGACCTAATGCACAAATGTCCCTGGGTTTGAAAGTTCTTTTGCTGGGCTGCTATTGGAACTGAAGAGAAGAGCATGATTATTTGGATGTGGTTTATTCTTTTTCCCTTGATCTCTCCCTACATGTGGGTTTGCAGGAGGGATTGGCTCGGGACATGAACCTGCAGCCAACTCAGGTCTATAATTGGTTTGCAAATTATCGAAGACGTCAAAAATCCTGCCTCTCTCTGAAGGAAAAGCTCAACAGCTCGTGTCTTGAGGGGGCTTTGCCTTACCACAGGAAGGAGAAGCAGGATAAAGGATTCTACACTCCACAAACTGCAGGTTTGTCTCTTCCTAATGGGCCTAGGATGTGGTCCAGAAAACTGAAAAACAATTTAAAACTCCCTCGGGAAGGGAAAGATATTCCTTCACCACATCAGCATCTATTTGCTGTTGGATCAAGTGGACACTGGGGGACTCTACTTCAGTGGAGCTGCTCATTGTTTGGCTGGAGGCTGTTGCTCTGTAGAAAGAGCAAACATTGATAAAGCCTGTGCAAGGACAGGTGAAAAGACATGCCCAGCTGGGAAGGGGCACCAAATGAAAGCAAATACATGGGAGGCAGCAGGTTTTAGCTCTCAGATTCTGGGATCAGGGCAGTGCTCCAATAAAACCAGTATTTCCAGGCCCCTTCACAGAATCTTGACCAAACTTCAGGGGAATAAGAGGGTCTTGCTGCATTTGGCAAATCAGAGTTGTTTCATTCTTTTTGGAGTAACTATTAGTGTTCCTTCACCTGCCTGGCCTGCACGTTTCAGATGGATCTTGTGTAGGCGCCGGCTCTGAGGAAATGGAGATAACCTTCATGCCCTGTGACTCAGGGTGGGAGCAGTCAGCTGCAGATCTGGATAAGCCTCCTGAAGGAACATATTTAAAGATGCTGGAATCCAGGTGATGTATGACAAAGTCTTTACAGGGAGAGTTCAGAGGTGAAGCAGCCTTGAAGTTTTGTTCATGGAAGTGACTTTCATGTCACTTCCCAGGGGACATGGCTTATGATTCTTGAGTCCATCCATGGGAATGGTCCATGCCCAGCATCAGGTAGGCAGAGCACCCGGCAGTTAATCTCCCAGCTGTCAAGGGCAGGATTCAAAGATTTAGCTGGGGTGGGATGTGCCCCTCTTTGCAAAGCAGTATGTCTGGCTGATGTATTTTCTCCCTCGTTACAGTTGTATGCAGAGCAGCAAGCTGTACGAAGCAAGGACAAGCAAGGCTTGGTTGACCACTTACAACATGGAACAACCTGTCCCTTTTTGCACTGAGACTGTGCTGGAGCCAGGAACCTGCTTTAGCTCCACTGTCCTGCAGCCCAGAGAAGCCAGGAGCAGTACTGACACCAGCCCCCAGCTGGATAACTTGGTCCTGTGCCCTTGCAGGTCTTTCGCCTTCCCAGGTGAACAACTGCCCCTGTGGCAGCTCCCTTGCAGCACCAGAGAAGTCTCTGGCTCCATGTGGACACCAAGTATAGAAGGTTAGTAAAACTGCACATGGATTGTTGACCTTAAGAGTTTTTAAGCTTTTTTTTTTTTTTCTCCTCTTTGCTGTAAACACTCTATCTCACTTATGTGGCTTTCCATTGTCATGACAAATGGCAGCAGGGTTTATCTTGAGTTCAGACGTTCTGCTCCCACAGTAGCTCAGTGAGAAAACTCGTTGATTTAAAGGTGTTAAATTTTCATTCTTACCTACTCCTTTGCTTAAACTGTAAATGCTTCCATAAGATAGTACATTTACAGCAAATTGGATTCTTTTTGACATTTCCATTGGAAGAATCCCCTCAGGTGTTGTCTGCTCACCTTGTCAGTTTGCAAGCTTCTGGGTTTTTTAATGCCTGTCATTCTCCTGAGCAGAGGCTGGGAACTTCTTAATTCTTACACAGTACTCATCTTCAGCAACACATTCTCACTTTTCTTTCTCCTTCCTGCTATTCTTTCTCTCTCCCTCCCTGTTTCGTTCCTGGATGGTTTTGTTCAGCTTTCCTACTGTCTCTTCTCCCTGTTCTTCAGAATAACCTTGATAGGATACTTAAGCAATGTCCACCTGGTTTTGCTGGAGGTCTGCAAAACAGAAAGTGTTGTGACTGCCACTCACCCAGCTTCTGGCCAACGTGGAGCAAGGAGAGGAACTGGGGTCACATTATCTGTAATTGTCTTTAATACAAGCGTTTATTTCAGCAGGTGTCAGACCCTTGAGCAGAGTCCCTCAAGGTGGCTGTGTTGAGGACAGTTCAGGAAGACTCATTCAGCAGTCAGATTTAGATGTTGAAAGCTTCATCCTTAGAGAAGGACAGCTAGGGACCCTGGAATCTATTCTTCCCCACAGGTAAAGGGGGCGGAAAGCACAGGGCTTCTTTAAGGCAGGAGTAGCAGTGATGCTGTGGGACTAGCCTTGGCCCAATCCCCCTGTTGAAGAGGGTTGCAAAAGAATGTGGTGATGCATTTCATGCTGGGGCCCTGACTCTCTCCTTGTGTCCATGGTATCCTGCAGATATAAATATCTGTGCACTGAAAGTGGGAAATGCTGTATGTCTGTGTCTTTATAGTGTACCGAAAAGGAGGTTTGGGAAAGATATGAACCTCTCTCTTTAAAGCAGGTTTAACTTCTAAGTTATTTGTCTGTTTTTCTTTTGGGCAGAATATTATGACCTATACAGATTCAGTCAGAGCTGATTCTGTGGGCTGGGTTGGTAGGGCCCGGACTTAATCCTAAAATAGTTTTTGTAGCTTCATAACCTCATGACAAGATTCTTCCATAGTGGAGGCTTTCCAAATCGGAAGACAGAAAGCCAGGCACTGTTCTCTCTTTCTGTTTTCCACCTGTAATGAGTGTTTCAGACTGCAGTTTTCTCTGGGACTTGAGATAAATTCACAGAATGCAAAACAACAAAAATCTGTGCCATCTTCCATATGTTATACAACTTTCATAATGTTACATAAAAATAAACACTGCCAAACAGACATGTCAAGGTTTCTTTGATTTACTGATCTGCAAGACAGAGCAGGAGCAGTAGCCCCATTTCATAACCCTTCTGCTTGACACCATCCAGCATTTGTGCTCGTGTGACCCTGTCAGGAACGTGTCAGAGGCAGGTAGAAGCAGTTTTATTCCCACTTTAAAGACGAGGAAGCAGAGGCATGGAGAGGCTTTGTGGCTTGTCAGGCAACAAGGGGAGGCAGTGATTCACTGGAGATAAAGATGGGTGGTTTTTTGCCTCCCAGATGCATGTTAAAAACATTTCTGCCTTTTACCCATTTCCCAGTTGGCTTGGTGCCTGCACTTGTTCACATCCATGTCGGACTACTTGCTCTGAATGGCTGGAGGGAGCCCGGGTCTGGGCATTGTAAACCCACCACAGTCTGTGTGTTGGGATTGGCAGCTTTAAACAGTGGCTGGAGATGGTGAAGGCTCAGTGGGTCTTGCTGGCAATATTTTGGATGGATTTAAAATTGCATGTTCTGACTCTAGAGTGAGCTCATGTTTATTTTTAAAGTATGTTCCACCAGTACAAGAAATCTATGGTGAATGTCTCCTTGTTGGGTATGTCTGTTGTGACAGGAATCCCCACGCCCTTTATCAGATTCCTGGCAGGGACAGGACTCACAGCTTCGTTGACACCTTCTGGTGAGGATATGGTTATTTGAACCCTCTTTAGTGGCCGGGTCCAGTTCTCCCCAAAACCTTGAACTCCCCAAAGTGCGATGAATGCTGTGGAGCAGCGATCACTTTAGAAATGAGGGATGCTTAGGCTGCCATTTCATCTCGGCCTTTTTACGGTTTCTCTCCTGAGAGCCAAGAGACCTCGTGTGGGTAAGATCACTGCTCAGCGAGTGGCAGTGCTGGGGATCACCTTTGTTATCAGGCAGAGCCCTCTAACAGAGTTAGTGGATTAAAGAGGGGTATTGTGTCACCAGAGTCATCTTCAGCAATAATGTTGCAATGAGCATCACTCATCTGAGGACTCACAAAGGAGTCAACAGCTTAAACTGTGAGGCAATTGAGTGTTGCTATCCTGAAAAGACAGGGCAGTTATCCCTGCTTTACAGATAAGAGTAGAGCAGAGAGAAGGAAATTATTTATCCAGGGTCACCCACCTGGAGTGGACTTAGTGGCTCTCGCTGCTCCTTAAGCGCAGGGGTAGAGCTGCACATCAGCCAAAGGACCCTTAATCTGCTCATCTCGTTTTTAAAGGTGCTCACCTAGAAAGGACTTGGCCTGAAAGCTTATTAGAACAATTCCTGTGGATTTCTTTCATGGGCTTTGTACAGTTGGTCCTACGCACTTGGGCTGTGTCCAAACCTCTGATCTACAGGGCTGTGAGGTGGGAGTGTGAGGGGGAGCCGGGCTGGAAGCTGACTGTCTCCATCTGCTCCTGCTGCCTGACAGGAGAGCTTGATCCAGCTCATGAACTGGAAGTCCCTGTGGGACACCGAACAGATGCTCCTCTTTACTGATAGTGGTGTCATATCCTCTTCACTCCTCGAGGTGGGGCAGGTTGAAGGTAGCCCAACTAATGGTTCATGCAGAATAGAACTCTCTCGTGCTTCACTTTTCAAACAGAAAAGCACACTGAACTCTCTGGAGCAAGACAGCCTGCATTTATGAGCCAGCATATTGATTTAGAAAACATCTTGATGCTGAGATGTTCACTGCAGCTTACTGCTGCATTTTTGGGATTCCAGCTCAGAGTGCTAGGAATCCTCCTGCTGACGGGCTCTTCCCCTCTGATAACCCAGCACCCCGACACTGGCAGGCAGCAAGTTTCAAAACGCACAAAAGGAGGCTGCCATTTGGCATGCTGCCTAATTAAATCTCAGAATTTGTTGCTAAGGGCGTTGCGCATGTCAGTGTAAGTGGGCTATTAAAAAGGATGAGACACGTTCTTGGGGGGTGGTGGGAGAAAGGGGCCGAGTCCATTCGTCATTAGTGAATGTAATTGCCTGAATGCAGCCTCAAGCAGAGAAGCCCCAAGACTGATTGCTGGAACCTGGGGGTGTTCCAAGGAAGGGCAACTTGACACTTGCCCTGTTCCTTCTACTTTTCTCCTATGCTGTATTAGTTGGCACCTTTGCTCTGGGCCTGTATGGCCACTCATACCCTGTGCTATCCTTGGGGTGGTGTTGGAGTACAGATACCTTTGAGTTGGTGATGAAGGGAGAGAACATCCCATCATCACGTACCCAGTGTCTCCTCCTTGACCCAGTGCCTGCAGACTGCAACCTCTTTGAGAGGTTGGTGGAGCCCCTGAGGGAGGTGTGGATGGGGAAGCCATGTCTCCAGGCTCTGACTGGTGGCCTTGAAAAGCTCTAGTAGAAATGTAGCCAATGTTGTGGCTATGTCTAAAGCCACATGTTTGTGTGTTTTGACTCTTAAGATCTGTGTTTTTAAAATACGTTCCAGGAAAGTCACATTTTGGTAGACATCTTGTTTCTGGCCAGTGTTCTTGGGGGCAAAAGGAAAGTTGCAAATCAAGATGTCATTCCCATATACTGCTTCTGTTCAGGCTTGTCCTTCCAGTGCAGAATCTGTAGTTTCAGGCCATGACAATTTGGAGAAATGGGGCAGGTTTGTAGACGACAGACAGAACTCTATTGAATTAATAGTCTTCCCCCCTCTGTCCTGCTGCACAACATTACAGCAAGTGGCGAGTAGAGCATAAGTACCAATGCAGTTGTGTGTCCTGTTTTCTGCAGTTCCTGTCAGGCTGTGCTTGGCAAGCCTCAGTGCCCACCTGCTCCTGCACCCTCCATGGAAGAAGGACAGGCCCTGGGACAAAGCCAGGTAAGAGACCACACCTGATGTTCAGAGACAGGAGCTTAGCCCCGTGCACACTGTCCAGCTGTGGCTCTCACACAGGAGATGTGACATTTCACATCATGTTTAGCATGGAACCTGTCTGATCTAAGCATACCTTTTGTAATCCAGTTCAGAGTGAGCTGAGCATTCCCTGGGCAGCACCTGGCAGATGCTAGAAGGAGAGGTGGTTTTGATGTTTTCTCCACTTTGATTGCTCATCAGACCCTGATTTTACTAAATGTGTCATTGAAATGATGGCCACAGCAACCTGTGCAGATCCAACGTGTCATTTACACTTTGAGCAAAGGAGGGTTCTCCTGGCTGTGTGGAAAGCAGCTGGCACAAGGTGGCTGCTCCAGGGTCCTCCCCTCTGAGGACTCCTGCAGAATTTGACTCTGGTCTTGGACCTCTGAACATCTGTTGTTTCCAAGTCTGTTATTGCTGAGGAAAAGGGACTTTGCTCTGTTCAAGATGGCTGGTAGCAGTGTATAGAGCAGTGCTATTACAGAAAATGATAAAAGAAGTTACTTCTGTGATCTGGATGCAGTCTGCGTGCCTTCTTAGAGTGGTTTTAAAGCAGTAGAGAATAGATGATGTTAGAAATCTGGTGGTTCAAGGGGGTGGGAACACATCTGTGAATTGAATGTTACTGAAAAACAGGACCCAAGAAAGCCCTGTACCTTGACCTATATTTTTTGGCTGGTTGGTCTGCCAGTCAGTTAGCATCCATTTCTGTTTCTCTTGCAGTGTAAGCTGCTGGAGAAAGCCTTTTTAAAAGAGATTTTGAAAAGCAGGAGGCCATATCTGCCAGCCTCGTTATAGGAAGCAGCTGCAGCTCTGAGGGCAGTAACAGAACCTCTTTCGAGCCTATGAAAGCATCAATATAAAGATCTGTATCTTGGAAAGTGGCCTTTTTACCAGCGATAATGTGAGCCAGATGAGTAGGAAAGCTTTTGGGCATTAATAATGAATGAACCTTTTCTAAGATTTCCAGAGCATGCAGTCTCTGAAGCTGGAGTTTTCATCCTGCTATTTTGCATTCTTGCACTGATTTTGCAACGGTGTAGAAACATGACACTCGGTGCATCGTGGGCTGGGGAGCGGGTACCGTGTGATGCCTGCAGATGCCAAAAGGGGACATCTTCAGATCCGTGTAGCAATTGCTCAGTTCAGGAACTCGGAAAAGCAATTTTTGCATATTTCAAAGTGTTCTGTAGGAAAAGGAAGACCTTGAATGGGTAAATCATTTTACAGCATTCTGCAGACTTCCTGGGCACTCTGTTTCTCACTGAATCAGTTTGCCCTGGGCTTGTTGCAGGGATGTGCAGATGTTTGGTTCCTATATCTGAACCACAGGGGCGCAGAGGTACACTTCCTTTAGTCCATACATCACTTTCAGTTTGCTTTTCATAGGTCATACATCCTGTCAGAGACAAAATGAGAGCAAAACAAAACAAGCAAGCAAGCAAACAAATTTAATTCATTTTAGAGATAATTTTTTTTCCCTTTCTGACCAGACTTTCCTTATTCAGGTGATCACTCCCTTCTTAATTATTTCCTCCTGGACTTAGCCTCTGTCATTTACTTGCTTTTATAGGAGCCAGTGCCTTGGGCAAAGGGAAAAGAATTGCTCTTCTCTGAATTACTAAGCGTTGAATTGCGCACTGATTGTGGTTGTCACTTTTACACCCACGTGCTGTACAGATGGATTACTCTACCTGAGCTTAGAGAGGAACAAGGACTCTGTCCCTTCCTGCACCCACCCCTCGCTGCTGGCATTCCCTCCCATCACATGGCCTTGTGCTCCTCAACATCTGCCCAAAGGAACTCTTCCATGGTGAGCAGCTGCATCAGTACGGATGGGATGTGGTGAACCTTTGATTCCTTCCTGTGTCTTTCAGGTCCTGAGGGATCCGGTCGGTGACCCATTAACCAATGACACGTTCTGGGCAGCGTGGCTGCTTTTCGAATTCTCAGCCGGGGGACGGATGTGACCTGCCTGCAGAGATGCTCCATGTGGCCTGCACTTCCCCAGGAAACACCCCATCCTTTCCTGTGGTTTTTTTCTTTTTTTTTTTTTTTTCCTTTTACAATGAGGGGTTTGACATGGAGATGAATGGAGAGAGTGAGGTAGAAGAATGAAGGCTTTTTCTAAGAGTTACAAAGTTTGTTTTAGCTACAGTTTCATTAAGAATTTTGCAAAGGATAGAGGAAATCAAAGGTGCATTGTGAATTGTAGGTTTCTACTGGAGCTGTCTGAAGCTGCACTGGAGATGCTAAAAATATCAAGTCACTAGTTCTGTGGCAGTTATGTATTTCCACCCATTGTACCAGTCAGATCCGAGTCCTTCATTAAATCATGAAGGTAAATGAAGCTTCTGTACTTGAAAAGAGTAAAATGTAGTGATATTGCTTAGCAGTGGATGTTGGATAACTTTTTCTCAGGCCTGGAAAATTAGGTCTCGGCTAAGTGCTGGTAAAATACTGCTATTTCTCGTCCCTGCATTTCTGTTGTACTGCTAGGTGTAACTTCCAGAGTGTTCCATGCTCTGTACTGACACAGATGACACAAACTGGAGCAGGGCAGAATTTTCAGTGCTGGAGTCTATGTTCTTGCAGGACTGAAGGAGGGGATACCAGTGGGTATTTAACGTCGCTACCCACTGTCAGGGCTGTCCAGGACAGGATGAGTGGGAGAGGTAGAAGCTGCTGAGCCCCCTTGATCCATTTTCAGTCCCCAGCTCTGTGTGGATGGAAACTGCCAGGGAGTTGTGTCACCCGTCAGGGGTCTGTGTCAGTCTGGCCCATTCAGACGAGTGCCTGGCAAAGCAGCCCAAGTTGTGCAGGCTCCATTTCCTACACAGGGTATTAATTGTGGAGCTAATGCTGTGTCTGGCCCAGTTGGTGGGGTGAGCTCCTTCTGCCCCGTCTTCTCCTGACTTAACCCAGCTTGGGGCTACCTTGCACCATCCTTCGTCCCCTCATCCCCTCCTCCGGCCACTTGGGTCCCCGGCCCTGGGCCCTCTCTTGGGGACTGAAGAGCAGAATTGTGCCTTGGTGCAGGTTTAAAACAAATGCTGCAAGTCATCAGGCAGCCTTTTGGGTATTTTCGCAAAGTATTACTGATATTTTTTAAATCTGTATTGCAAAAGGGGTAATCCTCGCCTGAAGTCCAGCCCCCAGATACACAAAGTCGATGCCTCTGGTATGTTTTGTAATAAAGTTAGCAAATAAAGGTTATGAATTACTTTCTCCAGGGTTCATTTTTCAAGGTAAAGGCGTGATTACTCATACATGGTACTTAATTATATATTAAAAACCTAGCACCAGCTGCCCTGGGTACACCAGTGTGTCAAGACTTGGATGGCCAAGGCGGATCTCACTCCGAGGGCCATTTTCTTCCAGTGGGAGGTGGCGTGTTGAGAACAGTTGTGTTTGGGATGGGCTATTCCCCGCTCACGTTTATTCCCTTCAGCAATGGGACTCGTGTGAGTCCCGGACCCCCCTGAGGGACGCGCTAGGCCGCTCCCGCCCGACCGCCCCGCTTGTGACGGACGCCTTTCCGCTTCCTCCCTATTGGTTCGCCGCGCCGGTAGCAACAGCGACAAATATATCCTGCCGCCTTCTGATTGGCTGCCGCCTCCCGCCGAGCCATAGCAACAGGGGAGCGGGGAGCACGCGGCGCCTGAGGGGGCGTGCGGCGGCCGTTGGCGGCTCGTGAGGGGCGCAGCGAGGGGGGCTGCCTTGGCTGAGGGAGCCTTGGGGCTCCGCCGGAGGGGGGGGATAACGCTTCTGGTGCTGGAGGCAGCTACACCCGGCGCTGCTGCTGGTAGGCGAAAGGCACCGCCATCACCGCCAAGCCGCCTTAAATCCATTTACTAGGCGTTTGTGCTGCGGTGGGCAAGAGCCGCGTCACCTCTGCGGCCTGTGGTGGAGAGAAAACACGACCCTGTCGTGCGCCAGCTCGCCAAACGGCTTTCATGCAGAAGCTGCAGCCCGGTAGCAAAAATCACACTGGATCGTGATAGATTTTTGTGTGAGATCCCAAATCAGGTACTTTATTTTTCACCCCTAGCGATATGACATGTCACTACGATTACTATTACTTAGGTAGTCAATGGTATGCAATACATGTGGTTGAAAACCGGGGTGGTTATGTTTTCCTGCTATTGAAGTATTGGAGTAAAGAGGAATGATGCCTTTCTTAAAATAAGACGTTTTCAGTTCCTTTCAAATACTTAGTGCGGTTCCTTGCCAGGGACGATGATAAAGGTCAGATTAACACTACTCCACCTGTGTAGAAGTTTTAGGTACCTGTCATTCAAAATGACATAGATTATTTTCTAAGAAAACAACCCATGCTAGGGGATGCAGGTATTTTGGTTTTGGAGAGACCTGACCTTTGCTCTACTGTGTTGCCAATACCAGTGTCTTAAGACCTTGTAAGGTTTTTTTTAACTTTTTTAAATAGTTCCAGAACACAGTTGCTTTGAATTTTTAATTTAAGAAAAAAAGAGACCCACCAGAATTCCTAAGGAGTGCTAGAACAACAAGTCTCTCTTCCAAACTTAAATCTGAAGGCGGCTTTACAGCTAAAGCACAAATAAAGCTTTTTCTCTTACACTTCACTTAATGAATTTCATTTCCAAATTTGGCACAGTTGTTCTCTGGAGGACAATTGAATTTTCTAGGTCATTTCCCAGATGAAATAACTTATTACTTTTCTAGAAATTCACGTTAGATGATTCAAAGCTTGACATGTGGAAATTACAAATATTTCTCTTCAAGAGATGTAAAGTCAAGTGGCTGAAGTACAGTATATTCTGGCCCACACTAGCATCTTTGCCCCATGCCACCTGGGTATCGAATCTGCCCAAAACACTTTTGAAGAGCTATTTGCTTTTGGAGAAGAATTTGCCAGCTCTGCCTATGGATGATCTCACAGGACCTGGGCACACTGAGTGACAGTCACTGGGCAGTGTTTGGAGGTAGGCTGCTGCTTCCCCATCCGTGAGCTGGAGCAGGAGGAACGCAGAGATCAAGGGAATCCCTGCCAAGTGCCAGTGATCCTTTGTATTGGGAAGGATCTGTGCTGCAGAATGGAGTTAGCCTTTGAAAGGCAGCGTAGTGGAGTTCTTTATATTGTATTCACATTAGGCTAGCATCTGAAATGTTCGGTTTGTGTCTTACCTCATTCTCATTTCCTAGGTGTGTTTTGCATCCCTGTAATGTTCTGGTTTCCATATCCTGCCATATGTAGGAAGCTCTGGATGTGTTTATGTTGTTCTTGGAGCTGTAATTAGAAGTGCTCTGAGCACGTGGCTGACCTGCCCTGAGCTGAATGTGCTGTACCTGCTGTTGTCATTCCTCCTCCTCAACATGGCATGGCCTATCAAAGGAAGGAGCTTGCCTTGGGTAGGAAAAATAAAGCCATTTTGATCTTAAAATGTATATAAGGGCCCAAAGAACAGGACTTATTTGTGCTAATGGGTCACAGAAAGGGAATGGGAATCTAGGAGCGCTTTCAGAAGTTCTGTTACTTAGCTGTCCCGGAGGTGAGGAGGAGACTTTCCCAATAGGCAAAACCCCATATTTTCCAGCACTGCTGCTAGAGTCTCTTGTTCTAGATGCCTGGGTGCCTCTGTTCTGAAGGCTCAACTTCCTTGGGGCCTTATTTTCAGAGGAAATGAGCACTTAGTGACTCAAGTAGGGCACCCAGAATAAGAGGCCACTTTTGAAAATGTTAGCAAAGGCATTTTATCTCTGTGCTTCATTAGTCTTATCCCCAAAGTCTTTCATGTTATGTTCTACAGTGAAAGGTCATTGTTTCAGATCAATCATTTTCAGTGGGATTTAATCCAGTTCTAAGTCAAACTAATCCACTTTGGTAAAGTTTGAAGAGCAGTAAAAATTCATTTGTTAAAACAGATATGGGCTTATTTTTTGAATGTGGCTGCTGATGCTGAGTCCTTAATTGTGTATGCCCAGCATGAAGGGTCTTCGAGGTGGTTCCAGAAATGCTGGACATATAAATTCTGATATTAACTGTAGGCTGCAAAGATTCAACACCTGAAAAACAAAAAACTGGGATTTAGTAGGATTGGTGGGTTTTTTTGTTTGTAAAGAAAGGTTTGGTTTTTTACTCTCCATATTTACTTAACATAGGTTGGGATTTTTTGCTCTTACATGTAGAGCCTTTTTTAAACACGGTGCTCTGCTGACAGCTTCTGATAAGCAGGCTTTTTCATGTTTTCCTGTTTATGCTTGTGAATTCTGGTTCGTTTCCTTTGATTACCTGAATAATCAAACCACATTCTTCTGTCTGGACAGGACTATTGAACACTGTGGTCTGAAGCAGTTCATGAAAGAGTTAAAGCTGCCTCCGATTAGCTACTGTGTTCTTGCCACTTAAAGGAACCCCCCCAACTGAGCATGCTTCACAGCCTCCTGTGCATATCCCTGAATCATTCTGGCAAGTAAAAACACTGCCATAATCTTTTATTCAGACATAGCACTTAGTCTTCACTGGACTCTGAAATGAGCAAGTGCTTGAAAATAGAACGTTTTGCCAGAGAGTTCTGAGGATTTATCAGCTTATGTCTGCACAGGATTTTGAACGTGCAACTGTGTGTGAATGCTGAGTGGCATTAAATACGCAGCAGTGATCCCAAACAGGTTTCAGTGCACAGACCTAACCTTTCCCAGGGGGGAGCAAGAGCTCTGCAGAATTTGTACAAATCACTGTCCTTTGTTTTAAGGATCTTCCCCTGTTGGTGAATAGATGTACCAGGTACTTCAGCTCAGTTCATGGCATGAACCCTGCTCTGGGAGCAGTGCTCGGGCAGCGTAATCTTTCTCCCTTCATTCTAGGTTTTTGCCTTTGAGTTATGAGAATGTGAGAATGATTCAAGAATTAATATGAAATTGAAACATGCCAAATAGTAGAATATTTTCACACGCATGCTGACAGCCTAGATGGTTCTGTTGCTTGTTAAACTGTGGTGTATCATTGAAATTATAGTCCCTTGTTGTTTGGGGAAGAATCATCACCCTTCAGCTACACCCACTCCTATCTCACCATCTCATGCTCTGATCCTATCATTGGTTACAACACCTTTCCTCCCTGGGCTCACTCTACGGGGGGGTGTGCTGCCAGGATCCTAGCAATAACAATTACAGACCTAAGCCTGAGAAACAATCTGTCCTTACAGCACTATCTGAACATCGTGCCCCATGTAAGTGCCAGTCACAGTGTTTCCAAGATGAGATGCCCACAAATTCTCTCTCTCTCTCCCTACATGATACGCATCTTTGCTGTGATGGGAATTAACCTCCCCCATCAATTGGTAGTTGCTTCAATTCTCTGTTTTTCAGTGTCTTGTCCCCAAGACTTTTCTCATTTAACAGTTCCCTAAATAAAGCATTTCCTTGCTGTAGAAAGGGAAGATCGTTTGCTCCAGGGATGAGGAGGATGTTAGTGGCAGGGACTTGGTAGTGCCACCGCTTTAGTTCCCTGAGTCTGAGGAAGGGCCCTGCTCCCTCACTGCTGCCAGGACGACCAAAGGAGGAGGCTTTCCTCCATGGGGAAAGGCATGGGGTAGTTTCCTTGTCCTGTTTCCCCTTCACCTTGTAGCTCTCTTCCCTCAGCTAAACATCAGCAGTGGGCAGACGCCCTCTGAGACTGCTTTGGTGTCCCCAGTGCCCCTGTGCGGAGCCGAGCAGTGAACTGGAGCTGCATTTCAGCGGGGAGCTATTTGTGGAACATCGGTGCTGCCCAACAATCAGAGACGCCTGTGGAGCAGAGCCACTGCCTTAGGTCACGGTGCAATTTTCAGTACCAGAAGTTTCTCCATCTACAAATTCTTGCTGGGTGTGGTCACTGTGCCAAAAAACTTTCAGTCCTGCCTCATGAGAGCAGCATTTCTGAGCTCCTGCCCGGGCTCTGCTGGGAACCCCGGAGCTCCGTGGTGCCGTGAGTGATGCCTGGCATCTGAGCTCCTCAGCGGAACCCCCCGCTCAGCACTCTGCTGAAAGCTCTGCCCACGTTTCCATTTCCTTTCCATCTTTATTTTTTAAGACGTCGTAACTCAGCTTATAAATATTGTAGCAGATTAAAACTGAGCTCTAATTTGTTTTTTTATTTGTACCTCTATAGATCCGTGGCGCCGCTATTATGGCTGAAGATCCAGACACTGTACACGCAGGAGAATATAGGTACTCTCCCACAGACCTTCTGTGAGTGAAATGCAGCCTCTTCACTTTCTTTAGGTTACAGTCAGGAATGCTGCATACAAGGTTGCCTTATTTTAGTACCTTTCCTTGCAACTGTTGCATTTGTATCGGGTTTTAGAGCAATGAGGTTACCTATCATCCTACAGCTTCAAGGTTAAGAAATTTTGAGCTGCTTTAAACTGAGAAATAGCCATTATCTAGAAGCTTCAATTAAGAAAAGTGGAAGCATTTAATGAGATTTTTGTGCATGTGTGTATGTATATATATCCACATATATTTGGCAGATTAATGCAGATTGTCTGGTTCAGTGGGTGAATAACTGTTTTTAAAAATACTTCATAATCTGTTTCCCTCGGGAGTCTGAAACTGCTGTATGAGACTAGAGAGCTTTTGGGAGACCCTATGGATTTTCAGGGCTGTTGGAGCCCTTTGCAGAATGACTAATCTCGTCTGAGAAGTCACTGTTTCCAAACTGGTGAAAGGTATTGGGCACTTGGGGTTGGCCCATCCCTCACTGCTCTGGCCATAAGTGTTACATACATCAAAATCTCTATTTTTACATTGAATCATACCTTTTCAAGAACATATTCCTGCTGTGCATAGATCAGGTTTTATCCTTAGGTCCAATGTAATGCACTGCTGGTGGCTGACACTTGGGATCCATTCTCTTTGGGCTTTATCTGTCCCTGTTTTCTCTCGGAAGCAGTGGAAAGGGAACGCCGTTGGGACGGAGCAGCTTGTTGGTCTGTGCCCCTGTGCATCCCAGTGCTGCAGAGCTGCTTCCTCAACCCTCTGGCAATCGCTTTATAACTCACTACATGTAATTTCTTTTAATCTTTCATGCTTTATTACATATAATTAACATTTATTCTAATTTGCCATAATATTTATTTATGTCCTTTAAAAAAAATCAGCAACATTCCTCTAGTCCCTGGCACCATTTATTTTCAATGACGTTAGGGTTTAACGTGCGGAAGCCAGCAACGGTTAAGAGTTAAGGCTAAAGCCTCTCAGCCGACACGCTGGACTGGGTTTACTGGGTTGCAGCAGTGCAGGAGTACTGGGGACAGTGGGAGAGCCTGCTGCTCTGCTTTCTGCCCTCTTCTTTTGGGTGGAGAGAATGGGGAGCCGCAGTCGGGATGGATGCTGCGGTGAAGGGCTCCCCCGCCCCAGCGATATGCGGGAGCGCCGGCTGGGGAGGTGAATCTGTGGTGGAGGGTAAGAGCTGGGGGCCCGCAGCCCCGGCGGCTGTGTCACTCCTGCCGTGCTTCTCCCCCGAGGTGGTTTTTATGTAAAGCTGGCGCTCTGTGCACGCGTGAAAGAGGAGCTCGGCTGTTGCGAGTTAAAATAGGTAGTAAAACTGCTAGTTGCGTCTCCTCGGCGGGGTAGCCGCGCGTGCACCCCGCAACCGGGACGGTAAACGCTGCAGGGCCGGGGAGGCTGCGGTGGCGCAAAGCGGCCGTGGCGCAGCGGCAGCCTCGGACAGGCCGGAGACGGCGGCCCCGCTCCGCCGGTTTCCCCGGGCGAGGCGCCTCGGGGTGGGTGGGGTGGGGGTGTCGGCGGGGGCAGCTCCGCGCCGTGTCACGGAGGGGGGGGGGGGAACCGGGCGGCGGCAGCGCCCACCTCCACCTTTGCAGCAGTAAAATGCAGCACTCGCTGCGCGCGTGCGCACCGGCCCCCCCCCCCCCCCCCCCCCCCCCCCCCCCCCGGCCGGCGCCCCGGGGTAGCTATTTATAGCAAGTGACGTCACCTAGAAATAGAACGCGGGGGAGCAGCGCCCCCTCCCCTCCCCTGCAGTCCCCGCGGCTCCGCCCCCTCCTTGCCTTCCCCGCGCGCAGGCGCAGGCGGCGGCAGCAGCGCGAGGCGCCGAGCTGGGCGGAGGGGCGCGAGCTGCAGGCACGGCGGGCGGAGGGGACGCAACGAGCGCGCGGCTCTCCCGCCTTGCCGCCGTCCGTTGAGCGCGAGGCGCCAACCGTCGCCCGGCACGCGCGGCCGGCGGCTGAGGCGAACCCGGCGGTCCCCCAGAGCGGGCGGGCGAGCGAGCGAGCGAGCGAGCGTGAGGCGGAGGACGAGGAGGAGGCTCCGTTCGGGTTCCCTACTTGCACCGCCCGCGCGTTTCCAGGCGCAGCTCCCCGTCCTCCCTCCCTCTTCCTCTCTCTCTCTGAGGGGCGTAGAGTGCCCAGCCCGGCAGCCACCACGGACGCGGCGATGGGGGACCGAGAGCAGCTGCTGCAGCGAGCCCGCCTGGCCGAGCAGGCGGAGAGATACGACGACATGGCCTCGGCCATGAAGTCGGTGAGTGGGGCTGGTAGCGTGGCGGCTGCGGGTCGTACCCGGTGAGGAGTGTGTAGGGTGGGTAGTGGCGGGGGAGGGAGAAAAGGAGAGGAAGTCCGGGCTGGTCTGAGGCGGGGTTGGGTCCCGGGGAGGATGCGAGCCGCCAGGTCCCACCCGTCTCGGCGAAGAAAGAAGGGCGGGAGCGAGACCCAGACCATCCCGCCGGGACAGCTCGCCGCCGTGAGGGGCGGCGCCCGTTACTACCTGCCTCAGGGAAAGACGAGACAAACAGTAGCCGGTCCGAACTGGACCTAGATACACCTTTTATTTCAAAATGTATCTTCTACCTCCCTCGTTCCCCTCATTCCCTCACAACGACTGCCCCGCAGTCCTCCCGCTCCCTAGGCTGTCCCTGCCCTGGGGGGTGTGGCTGTCCCTCTCGCCGCTCGCCCCCGCCAATCCGGCGTGCGGTCCGGCAGTTTGAACGCTGCCCGCCTCTCTCCCCGTCGCGGCGGGAGCGCAGTGAATTCTTTCTCTGACCCTTGCTCAAGAACGGGGTCCGTCCTCGCACACCGCCCCTCCCCGGGGGGCTAGCGGTGGGGTAGGCGGGTTTGACCTTGGGGTGCGCCTCCTCTTCTAGGGGAGGCTGGGAGCGATGGTCGGGTGGGATAGTAGCTGAGGCGGGGGGGGGGAGTCTGGGGAAACGGCGCGGCAAGAGCAAGCCCCTTCCTTTTCTAGACGTTTCTTTTGCCTCGCGATAAAAGGCACGAACAGAGGCCTCAGCCACAAACACAAGCGCTCTGACTCAAAGATGGTATAGTAGTTGCATCCGGGTATAACAGTGACCGAGTGCACAGAGTTTCCCAAGCTTTAACGTTGCCTTTTTGCCTCTTCCTCGTGGGATAACACATTCTCAGAGCATTCCTTACCCAGTTCGATACTGGCATGTATTTAAACACTAAGTTATGGTTGCAACTCGGCTCATTTCAGAATGAAGTAATGAAAATCACTTGTACTGACCTGTCTGTACTGATACATAATAAAATTGCAGAATGATCAAACTTATTATGTCCAGTCCTTTATTTAAACACAAAATATTCATACATTCTGAATGTTAGGGTACTGTTAATGCTACTGTATGATTAGTAGTGTCTTTGCTGCATCTGATTACACTTGGTTTGTTCTTGCTGATCTGTCCTTTGTGAACCCCAAAAGACCTCAAGAAAACTCATTTCCCTTGAGAGTATTGCTGTTCAAAACACGAGAATATTTTAGTATGAAAGAGCAGCTCTAAATGGAGTTCATATTTTTGTTGTAGAGTCAATCTGTTTAGTCTCATTCAGGGTCTGTGATGTATGCCCTCCCCTTAAATGTGGGCAGTAAGAACACATTTAATTTTGCTGTGCTTCTCCACTCTTGTAATTTTGTCATAATAAATACTACAACCAATCTAGTTCTAAAGCAGCAATACTTCTGAGTATCTTTATATCAGGCCCTAGACTTGAAATTGTATTTTCGTGATAGCACTAGAGTTTTTGATACATATAATGTAGTAGCAACGGTTCTGTTTATTTCTCAAATCTTTCAATTGCTAATTCTAAAAGAGGAAACAGAAACCTCTAAAATCCACTGCTACTCTAGAAGACTTTTTCTAGCTGTAATTAATAGCTTTTTATTTTTCCAGATATCGTTGAACTCTAGTGTATGTATGGCTCTCTGAGCATATGTGAAACAGTGCAGTTACTATGCTTCAGGAAATATGCAAAGTGTGTATGTCCAGTTGTCTTTTTAAACTGTCCTAATTACTGTACAATTTTAATTTCTCTTGAGTCACGTTATTGTCACCTGTAATGCTACTTTTACCCTCAAATAAGTTGTATAATGATAAGCTTCTGTAATTGGGAGCTTGCAAACACTTTGTGAGAAGAGTCTTGGGCATTTATGAAACATTACATTATAGATGCTTGCAAAATACAGAAAATTAAGCTGAATTTAAAAGGCCACAGTTTCCTTACTTTAAGCTGTTCCTGTGCTGTTGCGTGTCTATAATGTAGCATCTATTGGTTACTTCTCTCTCACAGGTGTTCATTCTAACATGGTAATTTCCAGAATGCTCTTCAGTGTTTGAAGTTGATTTTGTAAGTCTGAGCATAAGCTCTCATGAAATGTTATGTGTCTGTTCTCACATAGACATTCCTTCCAATATTTCCTTCGATTTCAGGGATTGTAAATAATAGGTGTTAAGAGAACATTTAATCCATACAGAATAATATTAAAATAATCTTCTTGTACTACAGATATATTAGACTTCCTTCAACAGGAAGTCAGTGTTCTAAGTCAGATACCTATTCTCAATGCAGGATATATTGATTTGAAAAGTTTATTAAAAAAAAATAATTCAAAATCTCTGAATATAACATCTCTGATGGTTTTTAAAGGTGCTATATGTAAATAGAAAACTGACTGATTAATTTCAGTTCTTCATATTTATCACCACACTCTCCAATACACAGTGCCAACAACCTGATAGTTGGTCCTAAAACTTGAACAAATTAATATTTTAGTGAAAGCGTATTTGCATTATTCTTGAGACTGAAAGAATATGGTAGGTAAAAAATAATTACTTCTCACACACTGTGAAAAATTTCCTTTTAGTGTGAGTGTTAAAGGTTCTCATTTGATGGAACAAATACTGTAGCATATTGAGAATACAGCATTGAGTACATTTGGTTTTGGATCATTCTAGAAATTATTTAGTGTTTTGGCTTTATAAACCTGTAGTATTTTGGGCAGCGTTAATCTAATATGTAGTGCTCAAGAGCTGTACTATGTTGCTTTTCTAGTATAACTATTGCAGGTAGAGAGCCATTTACACTTTAAAATTTGTGAAATGGATCTAAGTTACATTAATTGTGTAATTTTAAAATTTGTATGTAAAATACTACTACTCAGAATGAAATAAGCCAATTATCTTAAGGTTCTAGTTTAATTTGTAGCATTGTATCACTGAGTTCTCCTTCACATCAGTTCTGGTTTTGGGTTAATGAAGTAGGTGTGTATAGGAGGGGGGAATGAGATGCCATTAACATAAACAGGATCCTCCTCTGCTGTGAGATTACTTTCTCACTGGTTTTATACAGTAAATGTAGCTATAGAACTTCCAATGCTTGATATGAAATGCTGGAGCCATGTGATGCAAGAAACTGCTCTGGTTTCTATTTGCAAAAATTATGAACTGTGTAACTTTGTATCAGAAGATTAAACCTGATTTTATACTGGCTTAGGTACAGTCATTTTTGCAGCACCTTGCTAAGAACTGGCTCTAGTTCTGATTTATGTGCTCTGGCTAACAAAACAGAAGTATAATCATACACATTCAGTTGATCTGGGTCAAATTCTTCTAGGTAATCCATCATAGATCTGCTGTCAGCTGGGGAACCTTCGCTTTGGGGTGTTAACCCAGCTTGGTATGACCTGTGTGGGATGACACACTTGTAAGTAATTTCTGAGCCGATAACAGTCATCAGCATGTTTAGTTTGGAATGCCAGGACTATAGTCAAGATTCCTCTTATATATTCTTTTTTTTTTTCCCAGTAACTGTGACAGAAATTTTTGGGCATAAAGCAGAGGAGGATATCTGTTAAGTATTGTGGAAATATTTTAGACTGTATTCTTATGAAAAGCAGACTGTCAGTCTGAGTGAACAGTGGTACCAGATCATAGCCTGTGTTTTCAGTTGCATCATCTGACTCAAGACTGAAAATAACCCCAAACTTAAGTTGGAGAGAGAGAGAGGTGTGTTTGCATTGGGGAATATAAATTAACACCTGAGTAAGGAAAATACTACTTTGAAGTCATACTACAAATGGCTTTTCATCATTTAAGTGATTCTGTTTCGCTTAAGCTATTTCACAACAGCTATTACAAGAAGGTGTGTCTACATCTGAAATGTAAAAGTAAATTGTTGCTTTTCTGTTAAAGAAAGACTGTAGGTAGAATGGAAGGTAGGAAGGAGTATATTTCCTTCAGCATTTCAGGCTTTCTTTTTGTCTACATCATCCCCACATGTGAAGAGAAATGTCTCTTTTTATCTAATTTGCTCTATGTGGAATAGATAAAACATTTTATCTATATATCTATTTTTATCATTTCATCTAAAAAACTTTAGCTGCATAAAGGTCATGTGCTTTCCTTCAAATCTAGTTTCTTGTAATACAGCTGTTACACCAGGGAGGTAGATGTGATTTTTCGATATATCTACATAGTCTATTGGCATTTTTTTAGCTAGGATGGGGGATAGTTTTGCCATTTCCCTCTCAGAAATCACCAGCTTCAAAATGGGAAGGAAATAGTCCAGGACTCATGAAATAAAAATTAATGGGAGGGAAATGACAGTGACGTCCTGAAGCATGTGGAAAGGTGACACCAGAAAGGAATGAGCTTTGCTCTGAGCATTGGAAACTTCTGCCACCAAAGAACAACTTGTGTGACACCAGCAGTTTGTTACGCTGAGTTCCTGTGCTCCACGTGAGATTCTGCTTCCTTTGAAAGTGGTTATGAGTTTCTAGATTGAGTTAACAGTATATACCCAAGAAAGGTGTGGCATTGATACCATGACTGTACCTTATCTGAAAATCATTTCCTTTGTGGTTTGGAGCTTGTGGCAGTGCTGTGTGTAGTTTCTGGCTCTGGTATGTTGCATCCATTATGGCAGCTGCTCACAAAGGACTTCAAACCATTGAAAATGGCTTGAAAAAAACAAAAAGCTTTATTATTGTTTTGCAAGGTTTAATTACTTTGATACAGTGCTAAAATCTCACTTTTGTAATTTTGAAACATGAAATATCCTGTTTTCTTCTAAACGTAAATGTAGAAAATTTGAAGAAACAAAAGAAAATTAAGCTGCTTTCAAACCTTTCTCGGTTTGACTTCTGGTGATGATCTTCGGGGCCTGACTTTTTTTGAATCCAATGGTACTTAATGCCACCTTGGTATAGCTTTATTGTGGAATAGTAATTCTTTGCCATCTGACTGTTGGGGCTTGCATTTGGAAAGGCAGTATGTTTGACCAAGGGATGTGTAACTGACGAACATCATTTTACTATCTTTTCCAGAACTTTATAGTTCAGTAGTTTTTTTTTTAATTTGTCATTAATTGTTTCTATTTTTTTATAGTCTCAGTCTTATTAGGTCAGGATAAGTTATGTTACTTGATGCTTATGGAGAGTTTTAGCAAACTTACTCAACCCAGCTGATGCAACAGCTAAACTTTAACTAGCTATTTTAAATATAATATGAAGATGCTTTCAAAGTTACACTGCATTTTAAAGATTGTACTGTAGCCCAACTTTTAATATTGAATGTTGAGTAAAGACCAGCCAAGATTACCAAAGTTCATGCTAGACTTTAAAACGTCCTTCCTCTATTACAGAATCACCTAGGTTGGAAGGGACATGTTAAGATCATCTAGTCCAACCAAATTTCTGGTTTAAATATGATTTAAATACATTAAAAATATTTAAATATTAAATAAACAAAACATACATTTAATGTTTAAATATTTAAATATTAAACATATGCTGTTAATCAACACTTGCATTGAATTTTCATTGTGATTAGGGAAAGTTGGAAGGCTTTTCAGGTGTAGATTAGCTGCAATTGCGACAGCTCCTGTGCAAGTGGGCTTTATAAATCAACTTTTTTAGGGTGTTATGATGCATTTGCTGCAGTTTAAAAGGGATGGTATTTCTGTTACTGTGGTCCTGTCCCACTAAGTCTCATCCTCATTTATTTTTGTGTCTTGTATACTTTTCCATACTTGTTTTTCATTTTTGTGGCTAGTATAGCTCAGTATTATATTAACAGATCAAATATATTTTTTATTTTAAATACTGTAAAGATAAGTCAGGTTGGGGGGGGAGGGGAGGATTTATTTGTGTGGTGAAAGAATGTTTAAGTTATAGCAAAACATTATTTGACTCCTTTAAATCAACCACTATGGGAACTTGCACTGAACTTTGAAGCAAAGTCTTCCAGCACTGCAGGAATGACTATTATTATTAATCTTTGGTGGATTATTTTGTTTTTTGTAAAATCAAACGTTGTCCTAATAGACTGTACAGAACAAAAAGATCTTAGCTGAGCCTTTTTGTGTTGAGGGAGTTAGTATCTTTACTAGAGAAGATGATACAGGTGGGTCATAGTAGAGATTGTTGGGAAGATGATGAGTGGAAGCTGTGAAGAAGACTATGAAGATGGTCATTGGAGTTGATTCTCATGCATTTCACCCTCTGTAGGTTGTCTCTACTTGTATTAGGCTGGGCCTAACAGTGTCTTTTGGGAGTTTGGGTTCCTGAGCTGTGGGGAAAAGCCTTTTGGAGATAAAACTAATTTACTTAGAATTACCTAGGAACAAAACCTAATTTTGCAAGCAAGCTCTCTTGCTGTAACAGTTACAATTCATATCGGTTATTTTTTAGACTTGAAAAGGTACACATTGGTTCACTGGCTACACCACCAGTCTCAGAATAGTGTAAATATTTGTGACTTAATTATTTGTAGTATGTACATATTTGGTTACAAACATTCATGTGCCTGTCAAACACTGTAAATATGCACATTTTTAAGGAAATAGTTAATGATTTTACTAATGTCTGAGCAAGGACAAGTTTACTTTCACATTAAAGTCCGTATCCTTAGAATCCTAGTGACTTCTTTTAATGCAGTTAATGCAAGAAATACTTAAAGTAGTGGAGTTGCACTTTTCACACTAATTCTTATGAGTTTAATTTCATGTTTTCAAATAAGCAAAAGTACAACAACTTCAAGTGAATTTAAGCCTGATAAATTTTATTCCCTAAATTAACGCAGCAAGTGAAATAGGCCTAAATACAGTATTAGAAGCATTATCCTTCCTCTATTTCAGCTTTTCGCAGTAGGACCTGATCATGGCTTTTTTTTCCTTGATTTCCTGTTCTATTTCTCTGCAGTTTCTTTTGTGTCTTCTCCCTGAAATTTGTCTGCAGCTACCAGTTAGCAGAAATCAGAGTAACTTTTGTATTGTATAAGTGCACACTAAGTGACCGAAAGATACTATGAAACACTAATTCCATTTGTACTATGCAGAGCTTAATCATAATGACTGCAGCGCAGTCCAGAGATGGAAATCTCTGCTGTGGAATGAAAGCAAGCAGCAAGGGAAAGAAATGCAAGGACTGCACCAGTTTCCAGTGTCTGTGCTGTGTTCCAGATTCATAAAACTGGTATTTATTCTAGGTACATTTAAATTCATCGCTGTGTATTTTGCGTAATTATAGCAAAGACTTCCTAAAAAACTTGAACCTTCCTTCTGTGAGTGCTTCTTCATTATGCAAGCCTGAGTCACTTTTATTCAGTGAAAGTGCTTTGTAATGGCTTCTAAATACCCATTCCGTTACACCAGAACTGTGGGTTTTTCCCTTCAGAAACAGTTTTAAACTTTCAGTGTTACAAATTGACTCCCGTCTAGAAGGAATTGGGGATCTAGAAGGAATTTTGAATCTTGCACTTCATGATGGAAGTATTGAAGGAAGTTAATGTGCCCTTTTCTAAGACAAATCCTTTAAATTTAATCTTTGTCTGTATTTTCAGGTAACTGAGCTGAATGAGCCTCTGTCAAATGAGGATAGAAATCTGCTGTCTGTAGCCTACAAGAATGTAGTTGGAGCTAGACGGTCTTCCTGGCGCGTCATCAGCAGCATAGAGCAGAAGACTATGGCAGATGGCAATGAGAAGAAGCTGGAGAAGGTTAAAGCCTATAGGGAGAAGATAGAAAAGGAGCTCGAGACAGTCTGCAATGATGTTTTGGCTCTCCTAGATAAATACTTGATCAAGAACTGCAATGACTTCCAGTATGAGAGCAAGGTCTTTTACCTGAAAATGAAGGGGGATTACTACCGCTATTTGGCAGAAGTTGCGGCTGGAGAGAAGAAGAACAGTGTTGTGGAAGCCTCAGAAGCTGCCTATAAAGAGGCTTTTGAAATCAGCAAAGAGCACATGCAGCCCACTCACCCCATTAGGCTGGGGCTGGCACTCAATTTCTCGGTGTTCTACTATGAAATCCAGAATGCTCCTGAGCAGGCCTGCCTTTTAGCCAAACAAGCCTTTGATGATGCCATAGCAGAGCTGGACACACTAAATGAGGATTCCTACAAGGACTCCACTCTCATCATGCAGTTACTTCGAGATAACCTCACTCTGTGGACGAGTGACCAGCAAGATGAAGAAGCAGGAGAGGGCAATAATTAAAAGGCTTTTCTCTGATCCCTCTTTCATCCACTTCACCATCCCCATTGTCACCAATATTTCCTTGCCACAGTCACACTAAATATCTAGTGCTAAGCATATCTGTGTTGTACAGCTGTTCAGATCTGCTGTCCACTTTATCAAGAAGCAGTTTCAGATGAGTCTTCATGGGCATTGATGGATTGATTGGTTTATTTGCCCTATTTATCTTAGTTGTACTTGAGCAGTGCAGAAAGATGCATAGTAAATGAGGCATTTTTAGTTTGCCTGTTGATTGAAAAGTATGAGGGAGAGTAATGGAAAGGGATTTGAAGATAATTAGATTCCCGTTAAATATTTTTCCATTTGAAATGAGCTGACAGTTCTGTTAAGCAGTACATTTTGTGCATGTGAAGCAAATTAGCCACCCCAAATTTTTTTTTCAGTCAATGAAAAAACATTTAAGCTGATGTGAAATGACAACCCTGTTCATCAGTTTACAATAAACTGTTTGAAATGTGAGGTTTTGGTAGCAGTTTGAGTTTTTTTGCCTCTAACTTTTGTGCACGGTTTCCTTTAATTCAGTGCATCTACCTAAGAGTTTTGATACTTGTAACATTTTGCAGTTGTTTTGAAGAATTATGAATTTATTTTTTGTAAACTTTGGCTGTTTAGTTGTCTGTGTATTCTGACAACACTATGTCAATATTAGCCCATGTTAAGATGGATGACTGAGATGCCAGACTTCTAAATTAAATGTTTTGGAATTAAATGAATAAAATAAAATGCTGCTTCGGGGATGTTATCTCTACATGAGCTGTCCTGTCTTTTGTTCAGATCAGAGACTGAGTTACCTAACACATCACTGATGGGTTAAAACATATTTAGTCAAAAGTTTAATGACAAGTTGCCTCTCATGCTAAAAAAAAAATTTAAAATATTGGTATGCTGAAAAGGAGAATAAAAAGCCACCAAACAACAGAAAGCCACACTACCTCCTCCTGCCCAAACCTGAAACACACACTGCCATCTGAAACATGGTGCTGCTCACCTGTGTTAAAGTGTTTCCAAAGATACATTTAGTTGTCTTGGTAGAGCAGGTAAAGTGCAATTCTGCTCAGGAGCTGAAAAGTTGTAAAGAACGTTACACCAACGTATAGACTTGTATTGGCTTCTGTCCACTGAAACTTCTACACTTTTTTTCTGAAGTGCCAACCACCAAATCACCTTTACACATGAAAACCCCAGTAAGATAATGCAACATTTACCTGCTTCAGACAGCAACAATATTTGTTCTTACAGAATGCCTCTCTGTTTTAGCTCACTTAAGCCTAGTCCTTAAGCTTACTTTATTGATTTTGGTTTTGTTTGATTTTCTTTTTCTCCCAACAATTAGTGTATATTTATTGGTTCTGTATGTTTTTCTGTAGTGATATGTTACAGAAGCAGGAAGAGTTAGCTGTTAAGTGTTGCTCTATCCAGACTGCATCTGAGGTGCTCAAAGGTCTTGTAAGTTCTCATTTATCTAAATCTATTTTTCTTTGATTTGTACAATAAATATTACTGGCCTGAATACCCACCCTCATACTTAAAAGCAGTGCACTGGTTATTTTTAAGTATCTGGCAGATTAAAAATTTTAATGGTAGATTTGTGTGTATTTATATATTCTATCACCGAGGTAATTCTAGCTTTATTAACGTCAATAAAATTGGTGACAACTGAAAGAGTAATGCAACATCTGATATATATGAAAATGCAGATCCGTGATGTTGTGCTATTCTGTAATCTTGAGGTGCTTGACCTCCTAAAGTAGTTTGAAGTGAGTACTTAATATAAATTACTGCTGTCTGCCAGGGCCTATTCCGGGAGACACTTTTTCTTATTTGCTCCTCTTCTGTCAAATAATACACAAGTCCCTATTTTTCAGTTTCTGTTTTTGCAAGTAAACCTGTAGGAGTCGTGCCAGCAATGCCCCATTTGGACTTTTGTGTCTCCCCTCAGATCTCCTTACCTGCCCCTGAGGAACCAAGGTAAAACCTGGCAATAAGACTGCTTTTTTATGTTGAAGCACACTGGCTGGTTAATGATTAGTAGTATTGGTAATCACTAGGTTTATTTTCTTTCTGATTGTAGAAGTACCCATGTCTTTTTTCTTAATTCAGAAGCTAAGGAGTCTTTTTGCTCTCTAGCTACTGTCTCGTGCAGATCCTTTGTCACAGAACTATGAGCATTCTATAGTCTGTGAGTCCGTCTGCAGGTCTGATGTCTCTGGGCTGGGCAGCTGGAGATTAGCTATTGACCTGGTGCATGAGATCCAAAATGGAAACCAAAGGGATTCTGTAGAATGGTGCAGTTCCTGGGTGCTTTAATAATTTCTGGTAGGAAAACATATAAAGTACATATTAATTAGGTGGTTGTGGTTATCTCTACTACCCTTAACCCAGGTAAATCTTTGTTGGGTATTACGAGGTATGAAATTCTATTTTGAAATAGCTTACTGACTACTGGCAGGGTGCTTCTCCCAAGCAGCATAAATTCCAGTGGATAAATCTGTTGTAGCCATAAGTATCAACAGATTAGAAGAAAGTTACATATTTGGAAGCTAAGTGAAAAATTGCAGTTTTTCATCCTGTCTTGATGAATCACTGTCACATCACACATTCTCTCCAGGTGACTCAAGCCATTCTGGCAATTTGTAGAGGCCCTGAGAATGATCCTGGAGACGATGAAAAGTTAGGAATGCTAACTGTGGGGTTTTGCCTGCTGGATTTGGTTCATTGGCCCTGACTGTCTCCTGAAAACTAGGCTTTGTATCGGGTATCGGGATCGAATAGCAAAAGTAGACATGGTTGGAAAGTAACAACTGTCTTCTAAGAATTTCACACCTCGTGCTAAGGTCTTCAGAGGAAATAGCTTGTCCCAAAGAATTAGGAATGGCAAAAGCTTCCCAATTGAAAGCCCTGATGTAAAATTCACCAAAATGACATTAATTTTGTCAGTGAACTGTCAAATACAGCCAGGTTATTGTCAAGTGCTCCTAGCAAAGTAGCATTTGGTGAAAGGAAAAAGATTCTCAGACTTGGCTCCCTCTCAAACATGGAGGAGTCAAAATTTGTCATGAGGAAGAGCTGACAGGGTATGTTTTCCTGCAGGTGGTGGTGTGTGTTTGTGCTGGGCCACCTGTGGACTTGAGATTACTCTCTCAGCACCTGAGTGATGATAAAGTTCGTTTGAGGGTGATGAACTTAAAGGCAGGTGGGTGAAATTAGCGGGTGCATTCAAGTACCTCTGTGCACAAGGTGACAATACCAGAAGTGGTTCCGACTTCATTAAAACTCTGGAACCAGTGACTGCACTTGGGTGTGCCCTTATTCCCTGTGATCTGCCTTTTTGCTTTGTAGCAGTGGATGCTTCCTTGAGGACAAGGTGAATTACTTAGCTAAATCTTCAAATAATCTGGACTTTTTTTTTTCCCCAGGAAGTTCATGAAATACAATTATTTCTGTCATTGTTGGGGATTCATAAAACAAGTGTTGACAGTTGTGCTGTGTGACGACTGCTTATCTAATGAGTCTTGGGAAGTCTTCTAAGTCACACTCTTTGACCTGTTTCTGCCAGTTACAGTGTATTAGATTTTCAGTAGGAGAGCACATACTTCTCCCATGTTCTCTAGTTGTCAGTGAGTGATCCTTTGGCACGGAGAATGTGTTTTTGTGAGCTTTTTCATTTTATGGGTCCTGTTGGTGTTTCTCCTAGGTGACACTTGAGTCATGTCATCTGTCTCTCAGTCTTTAAAATAAATAAAATTCTAGCCTACATCAAATTTATTGTTTGAAGACACCAGATATATTCCCCAAAAGTCCTTAGTTGAAGTTCACAACAATCTTTGAAGCAGAAGTAATTCCAATGGTGTGAGAACTTGATGGAAAAACAGGAATGTTTTGTGTTGCCTTATTTCAGGCATGATGAGGTGCTTGCTAATCTTAACATGGGGAGGGTTACACTGGTCCATAGGTCCACCTTAGCATCTCCCTCATCCAGAACCAGGCTTTACCATGTCCTTTCACTGCCAACTTTGTCGAAAGGTAAAGTCACTCAGGGTGTTCATACGGTACTAGGAAGGTATATGGGTTCCTTGAAGTTTCAGCAGCCTGACAGCTGCTCACAGTAAAACAGTGTTTTGTGGGATATCATATGAGCTTCAAAGCTGAGGGATAGTCAGACCTTAAGCTCATATTGTGTTCTTTGTAGGGACATAGCTTTCAGTCTATGTCCTAATCTGCTCAAATATGTTCAGATTTTATATAAACGATTACATTCCTCTCTTAGACTACACACACACACGCACCCTTTTAAACACCACACTAGAACAAAACGTACCATTGCTATAGGAAGCTAAACTTCTTAGGAGTGCAATGTCAGTGATGGCGCTGAGGAGCGCTGACTTTTTAGGCAAGCAGAAACCTTGAGAAGAGTAATGGGATCGAGATTTCCATGGATAACACACATCAAAGAACTACAGTTACTCTGGTAAGTAACCATTTTTTTTCTAGGGACTACTTTGGTGTAACTGTAGTTTGGAAAATAGTTTTTCCGTGTTGTCTTTCCATTGTATATAACTTCTGTTTATGGTTCTCCATCCTTAATACTTGCACTTGTGACCTAAATGTGGAAGTCGCTTGCACTTGTGACCTAAATGTGGAAGTTGGATGAACTGAATTCTAGAGCCAAATGTATTTCTAAAGGAGCACGAGGGTAGTTCCTGACCTGCTCCCTTGGCTTCTATCAGCAGCTGCAATAGGCTGCTGTATGGTAATCTGGAAAAGAAATTAAGGTAGTTCACTTCAGGCTGAGGGAAATGAAAATACTGGTTGTATTTTAAGCCTTACATGAGAATGATTTAATAATAATGTACATTATCAAGTATTCTGTGTCACCCTGGGACCAACCCAAAATATTTCAAGAAACCAGTTTGAGTTTAAGGACAGAGAAAATAAGAAAAATATTTCAGTGCTTTGGATTCTTATTTTTAATTCTATCCATGCCATATATTTGAAATAATTTAACACAGCCGCTCCAGAAAAAATAATTAAAAAACAGTGCAACAACATAAAAAAAATTTGGATACCTTTTAGGTTCATTGAAACAGCTAATTGAAATCGGTGGCACTTTTTGAAGACTGTGAAGCTAATTATACACTTAATTGATAGAAGATGTTTAGATCTTGTTCTGAACAAACCCAAAGTAATTGGAGTCTCACAGATGCAGATAGTTTAGTTTCTGAGTCTTAATGATTTCTGAGATAAATGAAGACAATTCCTAACACTGAAGTCAGCCCAGGTGGATGTTTAATTAGTGTCAGAAATTGAGCCATCTGTTAAAAATAAAGCCAGGCTTCCAGCTGCCTTTACCTGCATGCTCCCAAGAAAGCAGGTACTTTATTGATACAATTAATTTCCCAAACTAGTCCTAGATAACTGTTCTTCCATATAATTGTCATGTCTGTAGAAAATAATCTATAAGCCTATTCAGGCTCCTCATTTGAATTTTGTGCTTATGTCTGTGTAGCATGAAGATGGTAGATATTTCTGGAAATATTGCAGGAGGCAAGAGACCTTAGAAGTTACAGAAGTTTGTCTTCTGTGTGTGAAAGAGCAAGAGTAACCCCTGGAATATTGTAAAATACCTTCAGAAAAGAGCTATTTCCGCTAAGAATGTTTTGGAAGCAGGTAAGACAAAAAAGCTTAAGGCGATTATGATAAGTTCAAAAAAAGGTTTCCATGAAAGCATACACTCCTGTGGAAAAATTTTGAAAGTCCTTTTGTAAGACTAATTCTATATTTTGTTCTATTAAGTAATAAAATGTCAAATATAACAAAGAATGTGTCCTGTTTCAAGACTAAACTGATTTAGAATATGCAATCTTCTGGATTATTATCACTGTAATAGTCATCTTCCACTAGTTAAACATATATGAAAAAATACTAGACTTTCACTGATGAAAAAAACCCCAAAACACCATTTGAGAAAAACTGTGAGTAAACAATTACATAGCACCAGGAGCAGCAAAAATGTAGAATGAGCTGTTCTCTCTTTTTATTTCATCTTGGATAATCTTTCAATAATTTTACTTTCTACAGGTAGAAGCTTGACTCAGTATGCTTAATACACTCTGACCTTAAATCTGTAATGTTATTTGCAGAACTGATCTCTTTTGGACCATATAGCCATTCCTTTAGTCTCCTCAAAAAAATATTTTAAAACATTCTTATTTTTGCTTTCAGCAGAAATTGTTTCAAAGCTGAAATTATCAGCCTTTTTTTTTTTCTTGTTTTAGATAAATTTTTTTGGATCTACATCTGTGTTGCAGGATACTATATTCCATATCACATGCTAATTTAATAACCCATTGAAATTTACATTTGCAAATACTTGAAGTAGGCATATTTTAAAATACATACTTTATGCAAAATTTGCCCAATATCTACTCTGAGAGATTCGGCAGATGGAAAGGGAATGAGTTCTTGACTGAGAAAAATGAGATGAAATTTTCTTAGAAGTTGATTTTTTGTTATGCTTATGAAGACCAATTTAGTTGTGGTTGGTTGGTTTTTTTAATATTTAAAAATAAATATATTGCAACATTGTTCCTTAATTGCAGGACTGGTGTTCAGTGGTTATTAAGTCCTATCATATAATAATGTGCTCTCATTTTGTATCCCTGAGCCTATATTTGACATTTCTGTTCTTAATTTAAATTATACAGGGCAACTGGAGCATAACTTTATCTGTGTAATTTTTTAATGTCTGCTCATTCAAGAACTGGTCACAGGTTCAGAATTAGAGTATGGACAACATCAAATTTCTTCATTTTCTGATAATACAGAATAGATTTCTATGTATTCTGAAAATAACAGTCTGATTTTTTAAAATGGTAATACTCATGTGGTAGAAGGCTAATTTAAAAACTGTAGCAGTTTCAATTGTTCTGCAAAATATTGTTAACCCCTGTGCTAATTCTGTTTCCTGTTCTCCAAAGACATTAACTTTTTACTTGTGATCCCAATTATCTTATTGTGCAATTATTTTCCATAATTTATCTTGAAAGATACATATTTAATGTTGAAACATGTATAAATTGGTATTTTAAAGAGAGGGAAATGCAAGGAAACTAATCTCTCGCTCCATGTAACAACTGAATTTTGTATGCAAAACAGATAATGTTTTGAAAACATTTTATTGAAAAACAAGCATTGCAACTGGGAAGTCAAAGACTAGGAGGCAAGACATGACAAATTACAGTAGTTCTTAGAAAAACCTATTATTCTAACTGTGGTTTATGTTTGTGTAAAGTAATTTCGCTCAATAGTGATTTGATTTGGCTCTTCAGATATAATGAGTGTTAAAAGTGTTTTGGAAATAAATTTGAAAACTTGTCTTTGAAAAGTTAAAGGATTAGCAATGAAGGTTTACAAATATAGTAGTCTATTAATCTGTTACATATATACAACTATTAAATAATAGTAAGTAAAAGTAGTGAATAAAGTGCATTTATGTATCATAGTTCCTCGAGACCTTGAATGGTCCTTAAATTGATGGACATTGATGGAATTAGTGAAGAGTCACTCGTGTAAATGAAGTCAGAATCAATTTATGCAGAACAATACAAGCTGTATCGTCTTCTCTTGCCATTCCACCATCATTTGGAGTAAAATTGGAATTGATTTCAGTTCTTGAGTTATCAACTCAAAGCACTTAGATGTATTTGTTGTGCCACTCTAATAGAATAAAGGCCACGAAGGAGGCGATTTGTTCTCTGGGGCTGTCGAAAGGGCTTGCTAATGGTTAGTGTCGCCCCACCGCTGCCCTTGGTCCTTGTATACTTGGGCAGGAGGCAACATACTTTTACTTTTCTAGGATTTTGAAATAAAGTTCGGTTAATCTGGATATATTTTTGTCACTGTGGAGATCATTAAGAATTTTTTTGAAGGAAGCTGTCCTATCATATTCCACTCCTCAGTAAATATAAACTTTTTTTCTTATAATTGTTGATACCTTAAAAACATCAGAGACTTCTGAGCCCCTAAAAATGTAAAGCTTATGCAATGCTACTTTACAGTTTAATATTCTTTGTGAATTTACATTGGAAACCACTGGTCTATTTCAACCAAATTTTATAGACAAATAAAAGACTGAAAGGGATTAAATTCCATCGAATGTCATGTATGAAATGGCTGAGTAGAACAGAGAAGTCCTACTAGTGCTCAGTTATGGGAAAGGCTGAAGTGTGTGCTTTCCTCTGCTGAACAATATGAAATCCACACAGGAGCCTCATTCCCAACATACAGATTCTTTGTTCTCCTGGTTTAAGTTAAATACCACTTGGAAACTCAGTACCGTTCAGTAAGTAGTACATTCTACATTTTCCTTACAGCTATACCTCCTTTTTGATCTCCTTTTCATCTGTTTAAACTATGTACTTTCAGTGCAAAGTCTGCCTCATCTCCTATATATATATAGTGTGCAGGTCCTTTTGGAGAGTTTGGTGTTATTTGTGTGTTACTTCAATGACAAAACCAGCAATGGTTTAGGTAGTAGTGCCATCCTAGTCATAAATGCACTCAGAAAATGATGTATATAAACTTGGTGTTTCCTCTTCATTGCACAGCCATCTTATCAGTTGTTTTTCTTGCACTTCCTTCTGCTGTTACATTAACTGAAGTTAAGATCCTAATCAGAAGTTCCCAATATATAAAAATAAAATTTTACACTTTATTTATGCATGTGAACAGTGCTTTAAAATCACAATACAGGTGTGTACTTGCTATGTAGTCTGAACTTCCATTAGACAGCTCTTTGGTGTTTTTTTGTGTTTGTTTTTTTGTTGTTTGCCGGTTTGTTTTTAATTGATTCAGTGAATTCTGTCAGTTTTAATACCTATTTTGTCTTTGAAACTGACAATAGTTCATAGTCCTTGTGTGAAATATCTGCAAGTTTTAAGTCTTATGCATAAGGCCTGATACACAGTGAGCTAATAATTATAAAATCTGATCAGCTAATTCTACTTGCTGAATATTTACAAAATTAAAATAAAATACTGTTTGGTTACTATGAAAAACTATGAAGAAGATTTTGTACACAGGGATATTTATTGAATGTTTTGTACAAATAAATTTTGTACAAATTGGTTTCAAGGTAGCACAGTATAAATTAATTCCATCAGGCGATTATGCAGAATAAATTGTCAGCTTTAGATTTTCATGAATATTCAAGATTTATTTTCAGGGTCGTTTAATTAGATGCTTAAGTATCTAATTAGATGCTTAAGTATTTCCTAGAAATATGAAAGCTGCATACTGAAAGCAATACAATTAACATATGGAACAGTAGTTATAACACAATTTTCAAGTTGGAGGAAACAATCTAGTACAGTATGTCTCTCTGCCTTGGGAAGTGCAATCAAGTGAGAAAACACTTTGCTGGGATTTCGGTACAGTTAGGCTGGGTACATTATTAAACTATAAATATACTGTAAAGCACTCTGCCCCAAAGAGTTTATGGAAATGAAGATGGACTGTTTATAGCTAAATACTCAAAATATAGATTGTATATGTGGTTCTTAATGACATGTTCTTGTTCATTTCCCTAATTACTCCCCAGTAGGGTTATAGGCTATCAGATTTTTTCTTATATCACAGTTAACTTTGAGCATTGAGGAGAATTTATGGGACAGTAGCTATATGAGTCAGTTGAGAAAAAGGGAGATGTGGCAGAAAGGAACTAAAGATTGTTTGAGAGAGACAGGTAGAATTTGTGAGTGACCTGTGAAACTTTTCATATATTGCAGTTATAAGTACTTTTTACATTCTGTCTTTAAGCACGTGGTTAGATAACTCAGGTATACCTATTTTTTTTTTTCTGAAACTTCAGTGTCACTCACTGTCTTATATTTTAGTCTAAATGATTTTAACTAATGATTACAAATCCATTTGGCCTATTCTGACTCAAATGTTCTACCCAGATGGATTATTTTAATTTGATTAGGTGTTTGTCTAAACCCCAGAGAGCATTAGGGCAGAGCACTGTGGGTGTTCCAGCAGTGAATACATTTTTACGGAGGTAATCGTTAAGAAATCACTTATGTGCAATTATGTACTTAAATTAGTATGAGTTATTTTCACGTAATTTGATAATGTGATTGATTCCACTTTAGGTTTTAATCTATTAGTAGCTGAACTCTTGCATCTCTGAAAAGAATTATCTGGTCTATCAACATGTCTAAGGGAAGAAACAGACCAAACCACACTGTCTACATGAGCTCAGTGACCTTGTGTTGGAAACCTGCTTATATTTGCAGTAATTGTATAGAAAATCTATGGCATTTAGAGAGCTGCATCCTTGCTTGAACATCTGAGGAATGACCTTTATGGAGAGTTTTCTCAAGCAGAGGCCACTGAACGAGGCGGGATGGCAGGGAAGTGTTGATTTCTTTCCCGAGCACATAGGGCACATATTGGAAGGAAGCAGGAATCCTAGGGGGGTGGCAAGAAAAGCATTTTGCTGACAGACTTTCTGGCTGTTGCTGTGTCCTCAGCATCACAAAAGAACATCTGACTCTTGCAGAGGGCAGAGACTAGGAGATGTGTGTAGTAACACAGTAATTGAGTAACTGTTTTCCCTGATGACTAAAATGGAGAATGTTCCTTTGCAATCAGAAACTTGTGTTTGTTTCTATGTTTATTTTTTTTTAAATCATAGAAAAACCCAAAATCTGAGGCAGATATTTTCTATTGAAGTACAATCTTCATTATTTCAATGAGAGACCTGTCCTGAGAATCAGGGGTGCTAGAGCTTTAAAACATTATCAAGACTAAATGAGGTTTTGGTACACGTTGTGGAGGTGTGTGCACCGTGCCAGTACAATCTGGCACAGCTGGGGACCATCTGTAGTGGCTTCCTGTGCCGTGGCAACTGGAGCTGTGCTGGAGTGATCCTCCCTGTCTGGTCTCTGCATCCCAAACCCAGAGAAGGGAGCAGGAGGCCTAAGGCAGGAGATGGCACTGCCCTCTCCAGGCTTTTGTTGTTGGATCGAGGTGTTTCTCTTGGGGTTCTGGCATCTACTTCAATGACTTAATGTTTGATATTGTTAAGAAAAAAGATATAAGTTCCATAAACTGCTCATCTAAATTTCATCTTGAAGGTTCTGTTTCTTCTCCTTTGACAGCTGATCATCACTTCAGAGAAAAGTTAAAATCTCAACAGTGGGAAATATTTTCTAATCCTTCCAACCATCTGCTGGGTATCTTGCTTGTCCTGTCTAGACCTTAATTTGTTTCAGTTTTCATTTTTAAACTGAATTTTAAAAAATAACGGAAGATTGCACAAAAGTAAATTAAGAAATGTTTATTTTAATTTTCTCTTAATTTGTACAAGGTTGCTTGCTGTGGTTTTTTTTTTTTTTTTTCTCCAAACTAAATATTATATTATTATGCTAAATCTGACAAGGTAAAGGAAAATTGACTAAAACTGAGAGAAACTAAATAGTCAGGAGGTTCTTCTCATCCAAAGGGAGATTTAAAAAAAGGTAGATTATGAAGCTCTGTCATTAAATGATTTGTCTTACTACCTTTTATTGCACTCAGAAGACATGTTGGAATTTAGGAATTTACAGTAAACTGTCCATTGATATTTTGTTGGGAATGAAAAACTCAACACTTGAGGAGCCTGACACAGTATTAGTGCCATGATATGTCACTTTTGACAGGTCTAACAGTTATTTTTAGCTTAGTAAAGCCCAGCTTTAGCTGAGCTTAGTAGCCCAGTGTTAGTGGTATATAAATTAATTGCTTAAAGCTTTTACCAAATACAGTATATGTGTTTGTGTGCTGTTAATTCTGCCATAAAAATTATGCTGGATCCTGGGGTTAGGAACTGATTAAGAACCACTAATACGCCAGATCTCTGGGTATTATGAATTATTCATTCTGTTATCCTAGTGCAATCACAATAATGTCTTGATGCTAATTAGCAGATGGATGGGCTCTGCAAAATCAAGAATACCCAGGAGATATTTTGTTCAACAGTTATTCTAATTCTCCTGATAAATATAATTTCTGCTCTTAGATTTTATTTCTTATTTAATAGAAGCAAGTCTTATTTTGCATTCCTTTCTCTCTGTTATTTCAACATTTATTTTTTAACAAACAACTTGTTTAGGGCTAAACTGGGCTGAGAGCTGAAGCATTTGACAGATTTTGGGAAAGCTGTCTGCAAGGTTTTGTTGTTCTATCTCGCTGTATTTCTCTGCCTGTATTGGTGAGCTGCTTTTCCCCTGTTTTCTATTACTGCTGAGCTTTATTGTCTTGTAATAATAAGAGCAGGATTTGTCTTATTTTTAATGAATGCAGAACACCTGTATGTGCAATTGTAAAAGCACTTACTGTGGTAATGAAGTAATTAGCTATTTGTACACATTATTCTTTATGACTTAAGGGAACACAGTTTAATACAGCTAATAGATTTTTTTTTCTTTTTTTCCTTTTTGTACTTGGCCATTAGACATGACTCAGTTTTCCCCCTGTTCTCTCTTTTAAATCAACTCCCAGCATTTTATTTTGTTTCACTTAATGTTGGTATCATCATTGCTCACTAAAAGGATTTGTTGGAAGTCAAACTGAAGTGTAATATCAGTTCACCTAGTATTTTACAAATGTTTCTTAAAAATTACTTTTTCTTTTTTAATAAGACTACTGCACCCCGAAACATAGCGTCAGTAATGCAGATGTTTCGGTCTCATCGCTCGGCCTGAAAAACCCCCACAAACTAAAACAATCCTCCCCAGCACCTATTTCCCTCTTGTTTTCTTTTCTAGCAGCCTTTTTCCTTCATTTTGTGCTGACCCTGCTAATATTTCCTGCCTCCCCCTGAAGACAGACCACCTGAGGGTGTACGACTGTACAAGAATGGCCAACTTTGCCTGATTTTTGTGTGCAATGTGCAGAGTTAGCTCTTCTGTCAATGTCTTTCATGTAGGGAGGGGGAGTGTGAGAACAGAAGAGTGACTTTGGGGGACCTGATGCCGCCTTCTTTATGTCTCTCCCTCTGGTGTTTCTGCTCATCAGCAGCACGAGATGTTTTCTCTCCCTTCGTCTCCTCCCCTTTTCCTGTTGCTCTCCCTCGGCCACCACATCCTTCCTCGTGCTGCTAATCGTGGAGATTGGTCTCCTCTCAGTTCTCACTCTGCTGCCTGTGATTAAGCACCTGGAACGTTTCCAGCCCGATAACTGCAGAGTTTTGCAGTGAAACTCCCTGGAGATTCTCTGCAGAAAGGCTGCCTCCTGAAATGCGCTGCTCTGAGGGAGCCAGACTTTACGTACCCGAATGCCTGTCTTTGTACAGATTTTGAAAGTGTCTGGCATATTAAATGCATTCTGTCTGCCTGAATAACAGCGTGAGGTCTCCTAGTAGAAAAATATTTCATTGTTACGAACTGTACAAAATCCTTCATCTAAAAACCCTATTAATTTCCTTTCTGCTGGAATGCACAGACAGCTGAAGGGAGGGACGCTCTGCTCCCATTGACTTCTGAGATTCTGCTTTTTCTGGGTTAACCTGAAAGAAAAATTGCACCTACTGCTATGCTGCAGTTAGCCAGGTTTCTAAACTTCATATTCTTTGCGATCTGGGTCTGAACCGACCCGTTGATGCTCATCTCAGCTTCAACTGTGAAAAACCAGTCACTTTTGGTAGATGTCACAGCTACAACATTACCTTGCTTAATTGCCATGTTATAGTCACAATTGCTACATCTGATTCTACATTTACTGAAATGCATGGTGGAGGGCAATGTACTGTGCTAATTAAACCAAAGTAAGGTTTTACTTGAGAGAGAATATGTGAAGATGCCTTGCTGGATAGAAAAATACTGTGTGTGATAGAGTTGGAAGCTTCCTCAAGACCTAAACTGTTAGACTGCAAGCTGCCCTCAAAAGGCACTGCTGTCTGTTTATCTTTCACTCAAGGCTGTGTACGCTGATAAAACACTATGTATCAATAATGGCAGCCTTTCCTTGCCAAAAAGTTGTTTCCCAGGGGTTTTATAGCCATTTAACATAAAGCCGATAATAACATTGTCCGCTGACTGAGACTATCTGGAATTAAAAGACAGTTGAATTCAGAAAGGAGATTTATCTTCAGCAAATCCAAACATTTGAAAGTATAATAGAATTAAGATCTAGAAAATTAAAAAGAAGGAAGAAACACTCTTCCATCTGAGCGAGATGGAATCCATAAGAAGGGTGTGACAATCCTTCCAGAAATCTCCAGAGACACCAAGTGAAATCACCCTGTATAGAATAAACTAGGTACTTTTTCTAATACAAGGAATATTTCCTAATATATTGTTAAAAGTCTCTCCACTAAATCAGCACTTGAGCTGTGCCTAAGCTTCAAGTGACCACGTGTGCTGTGGTTCAGCAACTCTGACCTAAAAAATGTATCATGAAGTAGATAATGGGATTAAGATATATTTTTTTAACAAATAGTAGTATAAATTTCTCAAAATTTCTTTTTTCCCAGTCTCCTATTTATCCTTGTGCCCTGTCCATCTAGTCCTTTCCCTTGTGTCTGTCCTTATCATAAGGCTCATATTTTTACCTCCATTATCTTTTATCTCTTCCCCATGTCCTCTTTTGTCCTCCCTGACCTATCTTCCCACTTAAAATGCTTTCTTCCTGGCCTCATGGAGCATCGCCATGGTGACCACATGATGTCATTGCACTGGGAATGGTTGCCTAGGAAACTCTATGATGTCATTACACTGGAGACAGTTGCCATGGTTACTGAGTTGGCTGAGGTAACTGGGAAAAAAGGGCTTGCCATCTGACCAGTGCCAGGAAATGTTCCCATTAATTAAAGAAGAGACTTTTATTTATATTTTTGTGTTCTAGGGAGGGCTGCCTGTGATTCCAAGACCCCATTTATTTTTCTGATGTAATGTGCTCACTTTGCTTTCCACTGCTCTGTGTGATCTTGCTCACCTGTTTCTGTTGTTGAGTCCTATCAAAAACATCAAGCCACAATAAAATGGGGAAAAGCTACATTCTCTTGTGGTTCTGGATAAGATACATTCCCACCCTCTGTTGCTGTTTGATCTCTCCTGTTTGGTTCCCTTTGTTTCTGTGATGAATAGCCCAGCCCAGTTATTACCCCAGCAGATGTCCAAGGTACAGTAACAGTGATTGTCACACACCCCAGCTTGCTTCACCTGCACCAGACTCCATGTGTGCCTGTAATTTGTTTTCCACTCCTCCTCTGCCTTTCACAATTTCAATTTCATCCTTGCTGAAATGCACCTATCTTGTTTTAATAATTCCAGGAGTTCCAATGTGAAAGGTGAAGCAGAGGTTAAATAAAAAGTCAGAGGCAGCTATTAAAGAGAGGAAAGGTGTGCAGGAACAAATTTGTTAGTCTTTACTGGGTGCATAGAACAATGTGTGAGCATGTGTGTGAGGTTGATCGTGATCCCTGCAAGGACAGAGGAATGTAAATGGTGGTTAGATCCGTATGTCTGATAAATTTGTGTGTGATGTGCAGATCAGTAGCTCTGGCAGAGTTTGTCTTTGTGTATAAATATACATACCAGTGCTCAGTGGATAAATAATAGTTTTTCCAGACATTTTGCATTTTGAGGGAATTACATGTATAAGGTGGGTTAGTCAAATTATACATGTGTAAACGTGACGTATCAAATAAAGAGTCTCTACTCTCTATAACTGTGCAGGTGCTCTAGAGTCACAAGAAAATGTAGTTACAAACTTCCCATTAGTTAATCATGAAATGAGCTTTCTCTGACCCCTCTGTGTGTGGTCATCCTCAAGTTGAAAATCATAATTTGGGTTAAAAACCTTACGATTACTGTGGAGCCAATAACAAGAATGCTATCAAAGAAGGTATGGAAAGTGCTGGTGGCAGGCCAGGTCACTGAGTTTTGAAATGCCTGAAGTATTGATTGAAATCCAGGGCTTCTGAAATGTTGGGAGGAGGCTGGAATAGGGGTAGCATTTCTGTTTTGTCAGAAATAGGTGAAGAGTTGGGAAGAGAGAATGTAACTTCCCAGGGCAGGGAGGGAATAGAATTTCCAGTCTTAGTTATGGGGAAAAATGAAGGGGCAAGGGTTGGGTTTTTTGATGTTTGGGGTGAAGTAATAAAAATTTTTTATTAGAGTTTTAGATCTGTGTTTCAGACCTGTGTGCGAATTCTGAAATTCCAACTTGATAACAATGCTTAGTTCATCAACATGCAAATATTGATGTGTTTGCAAATCAGGCTCCTTTTTTTGTTTTGAGCTAAGGGACTTGCATCACTGTGAAATATGTGTCAGTAATCCTGCAGCTTTCCTGGGCTCTAATGGACTGGAACAATCTTATGGTTACTAGTATGGGATACTATTGAATCTGCAATTGAAGGGATATTTGGTCCTTCTTGTGTTACTTTGCCCATTAACTGAACTTCAGAATGACCCCTGAACTTGGTTTTGTTTTATTTCAGCACTGTACCTGGAAACTGGAGTTTGTTGGTTTTAAGTACATTTTAAACATTTACATTTGGATCACGTTTATTGGTAAAATATGGAAAGAAAGCAAGAAGCTGGAGTGTGTTTGCTTAGCTGTAAGGTAAGTCTGGGAAAAGGTTAGTAGAGCTTGTGTGGTTTTTTGTAAATTTTACCTAGAATCTCCAATCAGGTTCATGATTCATATTCCAGCTACCTGCCTCTGATCTTTCACCAATGTCAGTTTTTTGTAAATACTTACATAATAATTGTATGATGTGATACAGCAACACTGGAGCAATAAATGATGAAGAATTCTAGATCTGTTTTCCACCAGTGTCAACCACTTGGGGCATCTCCATGGTAAAATTCTTTGTGTAGCAGGGGAGGCAGCATGCAGTGCTGCAGGAGAGACAACCCTATGAGTTATGTGAGCTCAGCTTTTGCTGACTAATGCTTCCATCTGCTGGAGAACTTTGTTCTTACAGTATTCACTCCGTACTGTACTCAGAGATATAAAGTCTTGTTAATTAAACCCCCAAAGATTTATTAATTATGAATTAGTATAATTCCAAGTAGCTAACACCAAACACTTTTACATGGTCTATACCTTTACATTTGAAAGGTATGTCATTACCTGCCTGTCTCAAATCAACACTCTATGTTTTCTTCTAAAATACAGTATCTAAGACAGTAGTTGTACAAATTAGGGTATGGAATCTACAAATATTTTTTCCTAGTGGGTGATATTGTGACTTGTGACACAAGACAGCGTTTCCAGAAAGACACTTCAGAGGCCACAGGGCTGTCCCTTTGCATGTTATGAGCAAAGCAGATGGGGGCAGATTCCAGGTAGGATGTGTGTGTGCTGTTAGCACTGAGGTGAGAGAGGGGCCTCTCAGTCCTTCCCACTGCTCCCTGAGCCTCGCCAGGTGGTGCAACGGGAGACTCCTCTGCTGATGCCCGAGAAGGAACTGAACAAATAGTGGCTTCTGATTTTCTTCTTAGCGTCACGCTGATCTTACAGCTCCTTGAAGTGTCTGATTAGAGAATTTTGGAATAAACTTGTTTCTAGTGACATGTACCCATAGTCCAGCTGATAGCACTTCCCAGCCTGCCATTCTTTAATGAGCGATTCTTCTCCTTCTTCCCTGTGAATCCATTGATTTGTTGAAAAAACAGCACAGAATCATTGCTCTATCCTTTTGTTATTTGTTATTCTTGTTAGGTTTTGTGGGAAGAGTGTGCAAATAAAAAGAAACCCACCCCGAACCTTAAAAGTTTCATTCTCTGTCACTGCTATTTATGACAGTGTTGTTAAAAAGTAATGATATCAGAGCACCTTTGGACTTGATGTGGTGGCATTACAAATAAATATAATAGGCTTATATTAGATATAAGTGATAAATTTATATAAAAAGAAAATGATAAATTATATATAAATTTTATAAGCTTATATATAAGCCTAAATATACTAGTTAAAAGAATACTTTTAGAGGAATTTACAAAAACTATATCCATTTTTGTATAGAGTAGAATCCTATATGAAGATAATATACTTAGCTATATTTATTTTAAAATTTAAATATATTTATGAAATGTGGTTTTTATATTTGTGTAAATACACAATGCTTTATACAGTGCCTTTATAAAAAGGACATAATGTCAGAGCACCTTGCTCCTGCCTGCCTGCAATCTATGCAATTCTGTGTCCTTTGGGACCATTATTACACTCAGATAAGTATCTTCAGTTGTTCCCTTGAAACATGACATGCTCTCCATTTGACCTTCAGTGCTTAACTCCGTAGAATACATCAGCTTTTGAATTTTATGCTACTGTTAAGCTTCTTGAAATACCTGTGCTTGATAAGGTGCTATGTTGTTTGGGTGTTTAATGTAATTATGCACTAACCATGCCAAGTGCTCTTTGGTTTAAGGCAGGGAGTTGGAATGATGTTCAAGAACCACAGAAACGGATTTTAGGAATTTAATGTTTTTTAAATTATGAGAATGGTAGGAAGTATAGGCTTTAGGTTTGCATTATTTGTTCTACTGTTAAGGAACAATAGTTCAAGATATTGTCCATTGATGATACTATGTGTTTTATAAGTAAATTGATCCTCTGTGGGTGTTTCTGTGCTTTTTAAAAAATATACAGCTCAGTGCTTCTGGGCAGCATGTAATCTGCCCTGCGTGCTGAGAACGTGGGGAAATTAATCTGTGAATGGTACAAACACTGCAGTCTATGTCCAAAATTCATAATTTCTGTGGACAAGTAACTGCTGTTTACCATAGCAACCATCACCAGCTACCTTTGAGTAGGATTAACGAGATACACAGTTTAAGAAATTATGCGGAGCCCAGAGGCCCTTGAGTTGTTACTTCATTTGCAGGAGCAGCAATATCTGAAGCTGCCATTGGTGTTACTTAATAAAAAGGATTTACTTGGAGCTTAAAAAAATAACAAACCGCCCTGTCAATCCATCATGTTACATATGCAAATGGAGGTGGAAGAAGTGCTTTTCTGTGACTGACCATGCAGGAGCACATTCCATTGCTGATGTCTGTGCTTTCATCCTCAGAGTGTTCTGGCCATCAGTATCTTTATGGCTTCCATACCATCTAGAGCCTCAGCAGGCTCTAACTTGCACGTGCACGTCTGTCCACCATGGGCTTTAATTTCTTTTTACTACCTTTAACTGGAGCTACTTACAGTCATTGTTAATGGATACATGTGCTCTCGCTGCTTCAAATAGTTTTCTCAGAAAGTTGTTAATAATTTAGATGTTAGCCAATTGGCAACTTTTAATTTTCATTAGGAATGTAGTGAGAGTGGCCTCAGTTGCCTCTTATGTCATGTCGCTGTAACTTTGTAACATATCCCAGGGAAATGATGCTTTTTTATGTGCACACAGGGGTGTTGTGATGTTGTGTTGTTAGACTGATTCAAATTGTAAGTTGGCATCAAATTTTAGAACCAGTTTCCTAGCAGATGAAGAACAGAAGTGCAAAACTGTTGCACCACAGTTCTCTGTGATCAGATTCACAGAAACTGATGCAATTTTTTAATTGGATCAAATAACAGACAAAATGTTAGAGGGTAGTTTTCCCCTGAAAAATATCTTTATTTGATGTTAAACATGGTATTATGCTCCTTAAACTTAGAGATAATATTGTCTATGTCTGTGTGTGTAGAGGAGGAAGGGAGGGCAGGTATTAATTTGAGCAGTTGAGTCATATGGATATCAATTTACTTTTCAGTTCCTGGAGAATGAGCATTGCAGATGGTTTCTCATGACTTCCTCATACCTTCTACCTTTGTGTCACTGGTGGAGCAGAGAGCGATTCTGTTCTGAAGCAGAAAGTTGTTATGTGTTGGCTGCTCTGTTAAACTGGGAATAATGATTTCTTTGAATGATGCAATGACGTCAGCATCCACTGGTGAAGCAGAGACCAGTTTCCAAGCTTTATAGAAGTTGCCTTATCCACACTGTTGTGATGCTCTGTTGTACAGTGCTGAAGTTGGGTTTGAATATCATTCTGTTATGTCTCGTGAAGCAGCAAGCAGAGGCAATTTCATTTTAATATTCTTGACGTTCAGTTATGCTTAGCTTGGTGCAATAGCAGCTGGGGGGTCCTGAGTGCAGAGGTCTAGTGTGATGTGATGTGACTGAACAGAGGAGAGAAATTACACAGGGTTCTCTGTTTACACAAGCTCACCTGATGTAACAGTTTTGCTATCTTCTCTTCTCCCCTATGCTGCCTGAAGGGGTTCAGTGCACACCTTATTTACTCATTTCAACTCTTGTCAATATGATTTGTAGAGATGTCTCTCACACTAATTGTGCCATTGTATATTTTGGTGCTACTTCCATCTTCTTTTTTGCTCTCTATCTGTTAGATCTTGTTTCCATGTGTTTAATAATCCTTTCATTGTGTTTCTTCATTCTGATGGAACAACAGAGCACTCTTATTCTATGTTTGGAATAGTTTCTTTCTGAAGTTTCCGATTGCTTTAGATAAACAAGCCAAACAGACAAATGCCAATTCTGACAATGGGAAGAGGAAAGTTTCTTTTCCTGGCACATAAATCAAAAATCAAGACATAAGATGTGGAGGGGAAAGAAAAAGTCCATGGTGTCCTCTCTGAGGATCACTCCAAGACTGTCAATGAGATGTGTTCAGCATCATTCAGAGAACCTGCCTTATTCTCTGCAGTTTTATAGTACCAGATGTAGCTTTCAAACCAAGAAAGGAAGTTTCTTATTTACAGAATCTCTCCGTGTTGTGTGAGTGGATGTCTCTAGTACTGCAACAGTATTTCCCTCCTCATGTTGTAGATTTTGGAGCACCTCTTAGTGCTGAAGATTTCATCTGGCCACTTTCCATAAAAGCTCTAGAGACAACACCTATAGGATAAGCTCGGCTCACATCACCATACAGCAGATCATTAACACCCATCTGTTTCTCTCCTCTGTCCCTGACTCTACAAGTAGACTCAGCAGCACAGGATTCTGTACAAGTTGACTGTTAAATCATACTTAGCTTCACCTCAGACAAAAAAAAAAGTGACCTTTTCAACATAATTTCCCACATTCAGTCTCTGCTGAAGATCTCCGATCTTCAGATCCTGGCACAAGGCTTGTTTGCTCTTTTTTCCATCTTTATAATTGCAGGTTTATTTTTCTGGAGGGGCAGACAGTTCTTCCATGCTTCTTTCTTTCCAAATGTATGCCTTGTTCCACTAAGAGACACTCACACATCTTCTTGATTAAAAAAAACACACCAACAAACCAACCTTCATTTTGTCCTGTTTGGACAATCCCAAACACAAACACAGGCCGGGTGGAGAATGGATTGAGAGCAGCCCTGAGGAGAAGGGCTTTGGGGGTGTTGGTGGATGAGAAGCTCAACATGAGCTGGCAATTTGTGCTGGGAGCTCAGGAAGCCCCTGCATCCTGGACTGCATCAAGTGTGTGGCCAGCAGGGCAAGGGGAGGATTCTGTCCTTCTATTCCACTCTCATGAGACCCCACCTGGAGTACTGCATCCATCTCTGGAATCCCCAACATAAGAGGGACATGAACCTGTTGGAGTCAGTCCAGAGCAGGGACACAAAGATGCTCCAAGGACTTGAACCCCTCTGCTAATGAGGACAGGCTGAGAGAGTTGAGGTGGTTCAGCCTGGAGAAGAGAAGGCTTCAGGGAGACCTTATAGTGGCTTTCCAGTACCTAAAGGGGCTTCAGGAAAGCTGGGGAGGAACTCTTGATCAGGGATTGGAGCATAGGATGAGGGGTAACGATTATAAACTAAAAGAGGGAAGATGTAGATAAGATAGAAGGAAGAAATTTGTTACTGTGAGGGTGGTGAGACTTTGGCTCAGGTTGCCCAGAAAAACTGTGTATGGCCCATCTCTGGAGGTGTGCCAGACCAGGCTGGATGGGTCTTTGAGCAACCTGGTCTGGTGGGAGGTGTCCCTGCCCAGGGCAGGGGGCTGGAACTAGGTGATCTTTAAGGTCCCTTCCAACCCTATGATTCTATGATTTGTGCAGTGAACAAAAAGGGGCTGCATGAAACCCAAAGCTTGGGGGGGACATCTGCAAGTGAGGTGAAGTGTTTGTAGAATGAGGCTTTTCTGGAATGCGTAACAAAATCAGAAGATGCTGGGTTATATATGGTAATAAAGTTGGATTCTCTGCCTTTCACTTTCATTGGATTCAAGATGAAAGAACTAGAAAGATACAGAGTCATTGGCCAAGCAATGAAGTAATTGGTTTATCAGTATTTTGTAAACAATACGTGCAATGAGTGTTTCTGGTCAGTGCCTGTTAAAGCAGCAGATACCCACATCCTTTTGTGACCAACAGCCTCCAGCACTAAAACTGTCCTGGTTCGAGTCTCACTGGGTTGGAAAGTCTTGCTCCCTGAGCTTTCTTCTCTCTGCCAGGATTGGTGCCCTGCAAAGTAGGTCTGAAGCTGTTCATGGAGCAGAAAGAGAAAGCAGTAGTATTTATATATTGAAGTAGGGGGCTCAGCTTTGTAGAACTAAGAGGTGACTACCTGTTCCAGTTTTAGTACACAAGAAGTCTATGGAAAATTTCGGTAGGATATCCATAACGCATGATTCTTTTTTGTTTTTGAAGAGGAAAACTGAAAGTATGTACAATTGCAGCCTAAAAATAACATTATGGGACAATTCAAAATTTTACCAATAACCGTAACTTTCTGACAAACTCCAAGATATTTCTTTTTCTTTTCACGCTTGTACATAGAGCTTTTATATTTGTTGTGAAACAGAGTGTTAGAGGCATGTAAGAGTGGCACTTTAAAGATCTCTGCTGACTTCAGACATGAGAGTTCATTGTGCTTGTGCATGTTCATCAGAAGTCTGTTTTTTTCATCAGTATAGTTTATGTACTTTATGTACACAACATACTGGGTATGGTTTCCTCTCTTGTGTCGATATCCACTATGTTAGTGTCAGTATGTTGCGGTCACTCTTGTTCAGCTTTGGAATCAAGAAGTCAAAGGGAAGCCAATGTCTTTATGGCTCTTTATTCTTAGCTGTTCCACTGATCATTGAGGGGAGAATTAATGTTGCTGTCTGAAAAAAACAGTGCTGGTTTTACTATAGTGGGCTGAGACTGATAAAGTACTGGGATCTGTAACCTCAGGCTCCAAGTCATCTTCCAACAGTTGAGTTGGAAGAGCCAATCACACCCAATCACAGCCAATTGGTGAAGTCCATTGCCAGCTTTTCTCAGAATTTATTCAGGCACCGACTCCAGAGAGAGGTCTATGTAAGAACTGAACACATAGTGATTAGGAGCTTCCAGACTTTACCCCCACAGTCCTAATGTAGTTTCAGTGAGCTCACATGCAGTTTCTGTTCAGATAAGCCACAATGAAATAGTGGCACTGAAGTAGACTCTGCTTTCTCCAGGGTTTTATGGGACTTTTCCTGATAGCAATCTCAAGGATTTGGTAGTAAGTGAGCACTAAGAAATTAGAATAGGCCACTGCTGACCTTTTCAGTGGTGTAACTGTGAGAATGTGCGTCAAAGCTCTGGTTTGTGACAACGTACCTGAATGCAGAGGTGAGCTTTGCAAGCAGCCTTGTGTAGCAAGGTGGACTTTGAGGAACAGAAAAGCATAATTTAGTTTGAAATGGGGCTCCACAGACCATGTTGGGCAGGGCTAACTTCAAACTTGGATCACATTGCTCGAGGCCTTGTCCAATCAGGGTCTTAAAAACCTCCAAGAACAGAGACTTCTCAGTCTTTCTGGCCTTAACCCTTACAATGAAGTTTCCGCCCCTGTATCCAGTCACAATTTCTCCTGCTGCAGTTTGTGACCATTGCTTCTTGTCCTTTCACTGAGTACCTTTGAGAAGAGTGGCTCTGTCTTCCATGTAACTGCTCTTTAGATATTTGCAACAACAATTGAGTTCCTCTCCCAAGCCTCTGCTTGAGAATAAACAAATCTAGTCCCTCAACCTCTCCTCATATGTTGTTTAAGTCCAGGCACTTACACTTCAGTGATTCAATGTGCTCTCTCCAATTTATCAGAGTCATTCTGATGCTGAAAGGCCCAAGCTGGAAGGGATGTTCAAGGTGCTTCCTCACAAGTACAAAACAGGGTTCCCTTCCATTAGCCTGTTGGCTGTGCTCTTGCTAAAGTCCTCACCATCCCAAGGAAATGTTGCCTTTGCAGATGTTTGTTGCATTTGTTTTCCACCAGCACCCTCTAGCCTATTTCCCAGACTTTGTCCCAGGCACAAAACTTGCATTTGTCCATTCTGAATTTCACCAGGTTCTTGTTGGCTCCTTCCTGTAGCTTGTTGAGGTCTCTCTGAATGGCAGCCCTGACCTTCAGTGCATGAATTGGTCTCTTGTGTTTGATGTCATCTGTGAATTTGGTGAAGGTGCACTCTGTCCTATTGTCAAAGTCCTGGTCTGATGAAGATATTTAACATTATTGAACCTGATACAACTTGTAACCAGCTTTCAGTTAGACTTTGAACCATTGACTTTTGAGCCTAATGGTGCAGCCACCTTTTAAACTCACTCATCCAGTTCTTGCCAGTTTGGGTGAAATGATGCTGTGGGAAACCATGTCCAAAGCTTGCTACTCCATGCCCACAGCACCCGTTATTTCATTGTAGAAGGCAGTCAGGTTTACCAGGCAAAATGGTAAACTTGCAACAGCTCTTCACAGTTGCCTTTTTTGCCCCTTATGTATCTGGAAGTGACTTCTAGAAGGACTTCTTCCATTCAAATAAGGAAAATTCCTATGTTTTACAGTATGCTCCTAGCCAATTTCAGTAGCAGAAATTAAAGCTTACAGCAGTAAGTTGGTAATTCTGAGAAAATTCTGCCTTGATATCCTAAGAAAGAATTAGCCCTCTTGTGAATTTGATCCGTGGACAGGCTGGATCACCAGCAGCTCAGGAGGGATGTGGCTCAGGCATGTGGACACGGCCTCCCAGCTGTACACATCTGGAAGAGCGCACGTGTAGTGTTTGTGCTGGCTGGTAGCACAGTACCCAAAAGGGTGTTCTCAGGTGTGCTGTGCCCTGATATCCATGTGTGTTTTCCTCTATAAAGTGAGAAACTGGGATGCTTTATATAATGTGGAAGTTTGTGGAGGAATTATTCTTTGAGATTAGCTTCTTCCAGGTTCAGTGTCAGGGAAAACATTGGGCAACTGTGAGGACACTTGTGCTTCATGAGAGCCTGGATACTGTGCCATTTTTGAAACACCATTTGCCAGGCTCTAGCAAAAAGCAGCCTGGAACTGCTGAGCAGCTGTCCTGTGAGCTGCTCTTTTCCTTTGAAAGCTGGCAACGGAGATGCAAGCAGACTCCCTTTGCTGAGAATACAAGTTCCTGCTCATCGCGGAATGCATCTAATGAAAAAAAAAGGCAAAAGGGTAGGTGCAACAGATGGAAAAGCTGGATCTTTTTTCAGATGCTGATAAGACATGTGACTCAAGCCTGAAGGGCTTCAATTTATCAATCTAAAGAGTGGTCTGGAGCATCCAGGCTACAGGATTGTTCTGCAAGGGTACAGAAACTATCAGTAGAAGCAGAATTTTGGAATGGGAGAGACAATAGTTATGTTACAAGGTGGGGAGCCCAATGCTTATTTGGCAAAGAAGCAACCAGCATGGAGGAGCACTGAGCAGTGAGAAGGGAAGAGTTGGAACCTGGGACTTCCATTGCTCTATCTTCAGGCTATTTGGAACTTAAATCCTGTCATCATAATTTGGGAGGTGACACCAGCCATGTGGAAATTTCTTGACTTGTTGTTATGGATGCAGAAGTATTAGCAGCAGGCTTCTTTGGTGTAGCTGGAGGGAGTTGCTTTACTGTTGTCACCTGACAACTAAAATTGTCCCCTTCTATCCACAAAATGTTCAACGAGTATGTCTTGAGGGATTTTATTTAACAGTGATTTGCTCAGAAGGGTCACCTCAGTCCTGACATGGCCCAAGGCACCCTATGTTCAGATTCACTGAAGCATCTGATTATGATTAAGAGAGTCTTCCATGGCAAAATGAGTCTCCTTTCTTTTACTGCTGGTTGTTGGACTCTTAAGGAATCATTAACAAGTAGTAAAATAATAGCCACTCTTAATCAGTTTGGTGTCCTGTGATTGTACAAGAGTGATTAGTATTCTCCACCCATTGTGACCTCTGGGAAGGGTACTATTGGAGCTGCGTGAGGTCATTTCTAATGAATGAACTTTTTATATGTTTCCTAGTTTGGAGCCTCAGCTTTCTTGTTGAAATTCCTATTACTGATATGCAGAAAATCTCTTAGAATTTATAGTGTGGCAATATAGTGTAAAAAAGAACATTTCTAGATGTGTAAAGAATTCCAAGAAGTTATAAATCTACTGTTTTCCAGCAAACATACATATTTATGCACACATGTGCTATTTTCCCTGGCAAACAAAACTAATGTGTGTAGTCTTTGAAATACCCTCTTAATATTTTTTTTTTTCCTCCCAATTATTGTGTGGTTTGCTAACTCTCTGAAGTATTCAGATCAAATTTTATCTGTGAGCACGAATGGGACCTCAAACTCTAGTTGTTCCTCTGGGCTACACCCAGAGTGCCCTGGAATGTGAATCTCTTGTTCTATCTGTGATCTTTGCATGATATTCCCAAAACATTTACACTTCTTTTGCATACACTTAAAGGAGGATCACTGACATTTGATGAGTTAGATAAGATTTTTGCTATTCTGGGTCTAATCTGTAAGAGTAGATTGTGACCTTGTATTCCAGGGTTATGTAGTCCCTCTGGACATGATCTGTTTGGATGGCAATGGAAGCTACATTCTTACCTGGAGTGACTTCAGTCCTCAGCCTGATCTACAAAATAGGTAAGCCTTAGAGTCCTCAGTGGAGTTTCCACTAAGCAATGTCCTGATGTTATGATATTTCTTAACTGACACTGAAAAATATGTTCCAAATTTTACACACCCTTCTTAAACATAGTCTACTGCACCTGAATCACAAAAGTTCCACCTGAACTATTGTGAAAGGATAATTTAAAGCTAATTGTCTTCTCTTGATGTAAGCACATACAGAGAACTTGTCATCAGTGCATAACTTCCTTGTCCAGTTACCACCCAGTCCACATTCACAATCTTTAGTATGTTCTAAGCTATCAAAAGCTTTATTCAATGGTCCTTATTTCTGATACATTACCACATATGGATTTTATATACTGCATGAGTGTAGCAAGCTTGTGGAGAAAGAGCATAGAAATTATTAGTGCAAGTATAAGTAATAGAATAAGTAGAGCTGCTGAATAAGTTGGATTTGGCTACAATTTATTCTATGTAGCCATTATAGATCATGCTGGTCTTCCCTGCAGTTAAATGGGCTGTTGAAAGCTATCAAAGCCCCCAGGAGTTTTTTTCTTTCAGGAGTGTCACTTGGAACATAGGTGAAGTTGATAGGTCTTGCTGCTAAAAGCATTCTTTATGAGGCTTGTATTGATTTTCCACTCCTAAATGCTAGCACTATCCTTCTCTGGCTTTATGGAAGAAAACTGTTGAATTGTCATGGAATCTCTATCACAACTTTTATGGGGATTTTTTTTGAGGGAGTGAGGGAAAAGGGAAAAACATTCCAGGAGTTTTTCTCCCCTTCTTTCAATGTAGATGTCATTATCATGTATATGGATGTTTTAGTGTTTCCACTTAACACTGCTGAAGTGAATTGGTATATGGTACTAAATGTGTACTCTAGATTTCAGCTATAGATTGTGCAGTGGATCGGATTAATGAAAAATATTACTCTAATGACTCATTTGGGTAGAAACATTAATTTTTTATCAAGAGCCTGACACCACTGAAGAGAAAGAAAGAAGTGTACAATGCTGATTTCTTAAGTTACATTGTACTAATCCTGGGAAGGATGTTTCAGGAGCACACAGAACAGCTCTGGGAGATTTTCTCCCTGAAGAACATTTCTTCTGATGGAGAACATCCATAACTGAGTACCACTTTCATCCTCTGTATTCTCGACATTCTGTAGCGGTTTGGGGAATACCTGCTCATCCAGTTAGTCAGGCTTTCTGATGTTTTGAATTGTCAGATAAGAGGAAAGATATATCTTTTGAAGCCAGTGTATTTCTAAATATTTTCCTTCTTGTGCCTGAGTAGTGCATTCTTAGGTGGTAATCAGCCTCTCTGTCCCCTTTGACAAAGAAGATAACATTGGTAATGCTAATGCCTTCTTGCCTGTTGCCTCTGCTTTAAGCACTGTTGCAAATTAAAAGCCATCTCAGCACAGTTTTAAACGTGATGTCTGAAACATCGGCAACCTGTCGACCTGAGGGATTTAGCAGTGTCACAACTGGGAGAGCAGATTTGTTTTAGCGAGAGCTATAAATGTTTTGAAGACACATTTACTGTAAAGAGATTAAATTTAATTATCAGTTTGTCCTCACAATGTGAGGAAACAAATTACACAGCACCTGTAAAGATCAAGCGGGGGGTTTTTATGCATCAAACAGTCATCTAAAAATGCACATGACCAGCTTATGCCTCAGTCAAAATCCCGGAAATACCCACACCCAGCTTTTCATCATGGACTGATGTTCTGATTTGCACGGGAAAATCCTGCAATAAATACACACATTACCTGGACTGGTAAACATATTTATCACAGACTGCAATAACATAGATCTAATGCATAAAACTATTCATCTGGGAAGTCCAGAAACTAAAATTCCTTCTGTAAAATGTTCAGCTTTCTACAAAAGAACAGCTATAATCTATTCAAAGACGGCATCACGCTGCTTAAATGGCTTAAATGCTGAATGTCTGTTATTAAATCCAGCCTATAAATCTTCACATCTATTTTGTCAGTGCAAATAAAATTATAAAATTCATGTATAATGAGCTCTTAGTTTTATCGGTCACAAAGTTTTGCTGTGGCTGACACAGCACAATATCAGGCTTTGTAAAGTATTTTAAACAGAGTGTATGTAGCTACTTGAATTTGATTGAGCTATAGAGCTGGTGATCAGACGTAGCTTTGATCAGATATGTTCAAATATCTGATATGTCTTTAAAATTATGATTGGAATAAAAAGAATCTGCTTAGCGAACCCATGTAATGTGAAACAATAATCTAAATCAATGCTTTGAATAGGAATGAGTGTTAACTTTGTTCAGCTACTGAGCTATTTAACTGCTGTGCTTAGCCATGAACATCTCCTGCCATTCTGGATTATAGTTTAACTAACATTTTAGATTCTGGTTGCCACAGAACTTTGAAATTGTGGGATGGGTCTCTGAAAAGGAAGGGTGTAGTTACTTTGGAATTGTCTTATTGCTTCACTCTAGCAGTCGATGCAGCGTTCCTTCCACTTGCCTTGTCTAGGAGTTCAACTAGAGGTACAAGAATCTTGAGATCTCATATACCATTATGATGATTCCTGTGATCGTCCCACTTTATGAAGTTTTCAAATTCTGTCCCTGTCTTGCCCTCAATGATTACTAAAGTAAGAAAACATGCCATTAGTTTATATCCTGTATTCTTTTAGCTCAGGATATATAGCTCATGGCTGGACCACTTTGGGTATCTGCTAGGAAAGTTTTTACAGACTCTTTTAGATACCAGACCAGTCGAGCATTTCTCTTGGAAATAGATGCAGAGTACTGCCTTAATGTCAACAGCAGTAGTTTTGTAACAACTTCAATAGTTAGCGTTTACTTGATTAAAAAGAGTGAAACTATAGAAAAGTATTTTTTGGTTTTGAGGATTTTATAAATTGGCAGAGCAATAAGATCTCAATTTAGAAGGAAACTCCATTTCATGCCAAAACCAATGCTTGTGTCCTTTGTTCTGTTTTAGATTCTGTCAGAATTCAAAATCTGACCAAAAGACACCTCTGCACAAACGTATCTGGTAATTTATCAATATTTTTCACTTTCAGATAATATTAGTACATTTTTTTACACCCTTCATGGTCATTATTTCAATTTCTTTTTTTCAACTGTAATCTGTGTATGACCTTTTTTGTTGTTAGTTGGGCTTTTTTCACTTGTTTGTTAGCTTTTCCTTCCACCTAATAGAGAAGCATTTCCAGGTAATTCTTTTCACTTTTATCCTGACCAGGGATTCCCATGTCTCACTGTTCCGTATCAATTTGTTGCTCCAATAATTAAAAAGTGTTTGTACCAAATGCAAATATTTCTTTCAGGCCAGATTACTTAAAGAATGTTTCCCCTGGGTTCTCTCCAAAAATGTTTTCTGTTATTATTGGTCTTCCAGGAGCTTCATATTGTATTTTGTGCAGTGTTATTCAGATTTTTTCCACATTTAATTTTCCAACCAAACAATGTGCAAGCAAGAGGCTTCACTGAAGAACCCCTGAGACCCTGTAGAGGAAATTGGACATGTGTATTAGGCTGTTACATTAGTAGATTATGATAATTTCCCTCCTCCACTGAGAAATCTTTAATCACATTAACTGTCAAATACTAATACTACTATTACTACTACTACTACTACAGATTTCTTGCTGTTTTTCGTGGTAGGGCAATCAAAATACATCCATGAGGGCAAAATAGGGTTTTCATTAGGTGACCTGAAAAACTGGGTCAGTGGAAGTAGCACCAGCAGCTTGTCTCCTGTTCATTTCTCTCCTGTATTTTATGCAGTGAACATACTATTTTCCCCAAAGCATCTCTGAAACATAAGTGGCAAAAATACGTACGAGAGTTGTGATCATTATTATGCAGCCACTCTGAATAATTCATTCTATTATTTAATTTTAGCTGGAGTAGAAGTAGCAAATCAGCATATATTGACATCTAAAAAATCTTTCGCTGGAAACAAAACATTGCATTGTTTTAGAGGAAAGGCAGGAATCTCCCAAGAAGGATTAGCAAAATGGATTAGAACCTGAGGATTATAAATGTTTTTTGTTTTATATAGTTTATGAGATAATAATCATACTTCTGTTTCAATGACACAATGCTATCCAATTAAGAAGTTGCTTGTGAGGAACAATCTAGCTGACTGTCAGGTGGCTGAATCTGGTAACAGTCTGCATTGGTTTTGGGGAGTATTGTTTAATCTGCTCTTCAACTGTACTAGTTCCAATGGAAATGTCAAACCCATCTGTTGCCATTAATCCTCCCTTATTAATCTCCTGAATTATAAGAAGGAATAAAATATCAGTAAAAAAAAAAAATTCAATTTACCTTACTTGGTGTCTTAGCCTGTCTTTTAGGAACAGTACTGTCCTTGGACTGTTGTTTTTACAGCACTGACAATGCTTAGATACTGCAGGGCTGAGCACACTTAGTGATCACACTGAGATAATTGAATCAGTTGCTGAAGAACTGAACAGATTTCCTTGTTTCAGTTCTGTTGGTCTTTCTGCATATAAAACTATTTTTATGTCCTCTGATGTACTAATTAGAAAATCAGTCTAGAAATAATATTTAATTTTCTGATCCTCTAAGTAAACAAGAACAGAATGAAATTGCTTTCTTTCTGATAACCTTTCAGGAAGGCACCTGTTTTCCTACCGATTTTTTCTTCTATCTGCATCATACCTACTGGAGTTTGGATCTTTTTCACATTCAGTAATTCCTTTTCTATGGGTTCTACTTTTTAGTTTCCAATATTTTTATTATGCTTCTGTGACTAATTCTTCTAATCAGATCCAAGTTTTGCTCACTTAAGCAAGATTCCACAAAGAGAAAAAGGATTCGTAGCATCACACCAAAGGTGATAAATAATCCTCCAGTCTCCTACTATAATGGCCATCTTCTATTATTAGGACCATCTTTCAAAAAATATGCTGAGAGCCTTTGAATTTCTATTTTGCCCACTTGCAAATACGATCTTTTTTTCACCAAGTTTCACCTATGTGGTTAGGAAACCAACAAAGGAGGGGAGAGACTTTACTAATGTAGTATATAGCCTTCTGCAAATAGAATAACTGCAAATTTTTGTCTGGTTTTGTCCTTTATTAATTGTACAAAGGATCCTCTGTGTAAATTAGCATTTCTGAAGAGCATCCCAGAAAGAAATCTGCTGGCTTTATAAAGAAATTTGGAGGAATGTCAGAGAAAAGATTAGAGTTCCTCAGTGGGAGGTGGTTTGCATACTCATGCATCTTTCTCTTTGTTTATAGTTTGTTTGTTTTGCAGTTTGTTTTATCATTTGCCATCTTCAGGAGGAATACTTACAAGTTTTTAAGTTGGGCTAAGTGGCAGCAAGAGCTATGATTCCCAGTTTTTTTAAGCTACAGCCCTGTTTTATGATGACAACAGAGCACTTGCAGCTTCTACATAATGTACCTGCACTGTGCTCCATACGACAGTGGCGCCTCTGCCAGCCGCTGCAGTTTTATGGTTGCATATGCAAATCTGTGACATAATTCTGTCTGGTCTCTATCAGTGAATCTGGTCTGTGATTTTGAACAAGTTACTGCACTCTCTGTGGCTGTTTGTGCTGGCCGTTTTCTGGTTTGTCTATCCAGGTAAGAACAGACATGTTCATGATAAGCTAAATGTCATCAGACTTCATCCAGAGGGGAGCCATCGTTATAGACATGGATCACAGTCATCGTGTTATGCTCATCACTTAAACCAATCGTTTTTCTCACTCCCATTAAAATCTCTCTTACTTAAATGAATTGGCCTGCCTCATAGGAAAGAGCAGAGAATTGCTAGCTGGGCTCCTCATGTGAACTGCACTCTTCACATGAAGAGGTTTATTCATGCTTATCTTCAAAAGCTTTAATACAAAGGTAGGTTCAGCCTTTTTCAAATCTGGCAACTTGTCTGACCTTTCAGAGACTGTTTATATGCATCAATTAATGAAGTGATTCATTTAGTACACCAACAATCTGCTGAGTATAATGCTTCTAGGTTTTTCTTTGGACTCCAGATATGAGATTATGGAGAAGAGATATTAAGAGATATTAAGGCCCCCTTTTGACAGCCTTATAGAGAATGTTTGGTTTGGGTTTGTGGCTTTCAGAGAAAAAAAAATAAAGTTTGCTTCTGTTGTATAAAAAAAATAGGAATTGCATGATTATTATTTTTTAGACACTGATTCTCCATTATTGTTTCAAACCTTGGAGTCTTGTTGATGTGGCCACACTAGGAGATGTGGACAGGAGGCTGTGGTGTTTCTTAGCCTCTGAGCTCTATTTTGCAGCAGTCTGGATGAGAATACAAGATATATTGTAAGAGATAAGTTCCTGTCTAATGTTTTTTTTGTTTGCTTTACCTCTGTAGACAGACACAGAAATGGAGTTCATGAAAACCAGCTTTTTGTTATTCGCAAGGACCCGTAGGAATCTATGTCAATCTTTGTAAAGAAGTGCCATCTACAGCCTATCTTAGGCAAACTGTTTCCTGATAATTAAGGTTAGTAAATAAGTCTTTTATTTTCCTCTGAAATACAGAGCAGGGCATGCTGCAGCTAATGGGAATTTTGGATGCTCAGCAACTTCCAGGGTTAATTTTTTCTTTGTTGGATTTAAAAGCTAACATTTCACAGTCCTGTAGGACAAACTGAAGAATGTGTTTTGGGAGAGATGCCTAAACTATCAGAGGACAGGACTGTTTTATAGGAGTATAGGAGCTCAAACAATTGTGAGGTTTTTTTTTTATTCTTATAGGTAATCACACTTTATTATAGCTTCTTAGGCTTTGATGGGTTTTATTAGCCACAATTACCAAAGGGCAGTTTACCTGAGAAAAAAACGTTGCCAACGAACAGAGCTCCAGACTCCTGAGGAAATCACTGCAAGACCCGTCAAACTGCTGTGCTTTCTATGTACTGTTCTTGTTCTGCTCAGTGTAACTTCAGGGTAACATTTTGCTCCCAAAAGGCAGCCTAGCCAGCTGTAAATGAATAATGATTCCCTGGTATCAAGCAGAGAACAGGACCTTCAGATATCCTCAGAGCCCAGACATATGGCTGGCACCTGTGTCTCTCATTCTAAATATCCTGGATTTTTCTGACCTCTTCTAGCTCAGAGGATTGCAAGCTTCCTTATTAAGAGCTGTGAAGATCTGTCTATAATCAATGCGTTCTGCATCTTTGTGACCAGGTATTTTGCTTAGATTTTTCTGAAGTCAGAGGAACAAATAAAGGGAGAGCAGACCCAAGCTCTGATGAACTTTGAACTTATTTGAATGTGAAGCTGATTAGCTACAATAGTGAGAACCAACACTACGGTCTAAACACCCTGAAATTCAGCACAGTAAGCTCCTGAGATTTGTGGTTCACGTGCATCTTTACCTGTATCCCTGTGAGAGATGTAAGCATCTTCAGGCTGTCTCCTTCCCAAAACTACGGGGCTGTTTCTCCATTGAGTAATGCTGCTGAGTGGAGAGATGACACAGAGGGTGTCCTAGCTCCTGGACCCCTGGGTTTTCCCCAGGTGCCAGGTCACTCCTCACAGATAATTACTTACCATCATCATCTGAAAGGACTACATCTTCCATGACTAGATTTACAGGTACAACCACTTAAAAAAAAAAAAAAAAGTATTCACACACAGTGAGGTAAATATGCGGGTTTATTGCAGCCAAGCCACTCCTTTCCGTGCTCATTCCTTCTCAGACATCTGCTCAGGGATGTTAAAACCCTGAGCACCTTTGACAGGAGGACTGAACTCTGAAATCTACAGCACCTGTAGCAGAGGAGCAATATTTGGGAAGGAATTGTTGCCCAAGGAAAAGCAGCAGCTTCAACTTATGTCCCACAGGAGACAAGTGAATCTGGAGTTATATATTATATAAGACATAGGGGATGACAGCAGTTTATCATTAACCTGAACTCCACAAGAAAGCATATAAGGAGAGAAAGAAGAAGAAAGCCAGAGAAGCAGCCACGATGGAAACCATCGTAAGGATCAACAATCCTGCGGACATCTCTGTCATTGTCATCTATTTTTTGGTAGTCCTGGCAGTGGGACTATGGGTAGGTTGGGATTTTATTTTATTTTATTATTTATTTATTTTACTTAATGAGCAGGTGCTTTATAGGGTCCTGGGAAGATGGCTCAGTAAATGAAAATATATAAATGCATAAAGATTTTGATGCCTAATTGAGATAGTTAGTTAATGAGTGGGGAAAATCTGTGTTTTTACTGGAGAGGGGCATCCATTTAGGTGGATGAATGGAACCAAACAGGGACAGTGGAGTAAGGAGGGCTGAGTGGAGAAGGAGCTGAGCGATCTGATCAGTAAAGCTCAGTCCAGTGGAGTCCCTGTTTGAAAGCAGGTGGAGGTGAAGAGATGGGGTTTAGCACAGTGGAGCCTGGGGACTGCAGTGGGAATGGGTGGTGCAAGTGGTGCCATAGCAGGAGTGAGAAGAAAGAGTTGCAGAGAGAAGGGAGGTGAAGGCAATGTGCAGGGGGGCAGCACGGTGGTGTAACAGCAAAGCTGCAGCTGGGACTGTGTGACAGACAGGGGACTGCAGAGCACTCTCAGCGAAGGAGCGGGATGGGTCAAGATTGTAGGTGCTATTTGAGGATGGCATTATCATGGGGTTCTTTTGCCAGCAGCACCTTGACTGGAGGGTGCAGTGCCATTGAAAATATGAGGAAGGAACAGTTTCAGGGGTGGCAGTGACTTTCTGTTTGTGACTGACCCAAGCTCAGCCATGCCTCCTGCCCTCAACCTGGGGACACTCAATGTGCTGAGGACTGCAAGGGAAAACTCGGGGCCTAATCCGAAAACAAAGCCCAGTGCTTTCACAGGTGATGGAGAAAGGCAGATACTATCCTATTGGTGGAACCTCCATGCTAATGTGTTTGAAGATAATAGGCCACTTCTGTGAGCTACAAAGCTGCAGACAGTGGAATGCCACTAAATTTTGGTTTCCTTGGGGCAAGCTCTCTGGTCACCTGAACACCTGACCATTAGCAAGTGGAGAGGAGGCATTGTCCCTCAGTAATGCTGTCTTTGCCAGGAGCATTCCAGAGGCCAGATGCAAAACAAATCTCCCTTTCCAGCAGCCTGGCAATGTTTTGAAGAGCACCAAAAATTTGGGGTGTACACAGAATGGACACAATCTTTTCTTTACCTCTTCATCATGGTTGCAGATGCCAAAAGTGTGGCAAAAAACCTGAAGCTCCCTCCCAGTATTCCTGAACACCTTGCTGTCTCACAGGCGAGAGCTGGGTCTCTGCCATGGAAATCTGGCCATTGCTGTAGTTGAACTTTATATTAAAGGTCTGTGACAAAAAAGGGCTGATCTGTGGCTTGTCAGACAATTGTGTACTGAGTAATTCCTGGAACAGTTCCTTTCCAGCAACAATGTCCTCTTTATTGAGCAGTTGCTGTAACATTAACATTAGTTAAATGTAAATCTATTGTATTTACTTGCTTTCTTCTGCATCAGAAGAAAAGATCTGGCTGATTTTCCCAAGTTGTCTTTCTTTATTTGCCTGTTCAAAGTCCGTCAGAGGAGTCAATGGGAATTCAGTATCTGGATCAGGGTCATTAACAAAAATTGGACAAAGCTTCCCTCTAAACCCCATCCCTTGACAAATACAAAACAAGTATGTGAAAAGGAAGTTTTAGTTTGTTGCTTTTTTCAAAATTCTGTGAGAAATGGGTGCAATGCTGATATCACAACGAGAAAATAGATTTTTGTAGATATCTGCTGGGGTTGGATAGTATTGAGTAAAAGAGCTGCACAGTTTCTATTAATGAACTTGTCTTTTTGGATGCCTGAAATCAAAGGCATTGCAACGCTGGTAAAGTGTTCACATGAGATTTTATTTGAATGATCATTTTTTGAGTTAAATTTAATTTCATTTTAATGTTTCACACCATAACGAAAGGTGATGCAATAAAGCTTGAATGGTTAATGTAGACCTAGATACAAGAATTGTTGCTCAGTTGTATTATTTTCTTCATCATAAGCGTGTTCTTTTTAGCTATGGTGTTTATTTCTTCCACTTTACTTCCTCCATATATTTTATCCCTCCATTCTAGCTGTTTGTTCTTAGTCAGTGTATAGCTTGCCTATTAGACTTGAAACATAATTCAGTCTTTCTTTCTGTTTTTCCCCAGGCTATGTACTCAACCAACCGAGGGACAGTAGGCGGATTCTTCCTGGCTGGGCGAAGCATGGCTTGGTGGCCAGTGAGTGCTCTATATTGTGTTTTATACAAAATAGACCTGTGTGTATGCACGCCCACTTCCATATGACTATTTCTAGTCCTTAAATATTAAGTATCTCTACAACACTGTTGAGACAGCCATGGCTATGTCATCTAGATACACTTCAAACTCTTTCTCTAGCCATGGTGATACCGGGCAAACCGCACAACAAATGGGCAGGGGGAAGTGTTGGGGAAGTTGTCCTTGTTGAGCTCTGAGCTCAACTTGATTATGAGCTTGATTATGTGACCAGCTTGTTTGTAGGTACTTCGGTAATGTCACTGTAGACAAATCCTTTGTGCTTTGCACAAAGACAGGTGTTTTGCCTTTCAGCCCACTTTAAAACTTTTTATTAGTTTTAATTTATTACTTTCACATTTCTCAAAGAAACTGGCTCATTTTGAGGTTATCACAGAGAAGAATTAACTGAAATTTTACTTTGTATTGCTCTATTGTTTCCACTTTTTGGTAATAAGTTCTGGTCTGTACAAGGAGAAAATCCTGGGAATATTATGATAAGTTATTGGTAAAACACAGTTTAAATTTATTTCAAGATTATCTGTGACATATTGCTTGTCTTCTGTGGTACTTTATTCTCTTCTAAGGTGGAAAAAAGGCATCACAGACACAAAATATGTTTACAGCCATCTAGCAGGCCTCTGGCAGAAATTATAGTAGAAACAATTATCTGTTTCCTCTAGAGCATTCAGCCTGTTTAATGTGACCTCTTGGAAAAACAGAAAACTTATACAAATCTGCATTTTCTGTATGACTTGTGTTATACTCCATGTTCTTGAATGGAAATCCTCAACATTCCTGACCTTGCATGCAGTCTCCAATATTTTTGCACTTCATTTAGACTTTTGATTCAAGACTTTGATTCAAGATTTCACCCAGACGTATTCAGTTACAGGATCAGAGAGACTGAGAGTAAATGTTTGTTATCTAAAAATTTTGGATTTTTCTTAAAGTAGGCTGTAGAAATACCTACACATCTCTCAGTTGCTTTGTGCTTCAGGGAGTTGCTGTCTGCCTTTAGAAGGGATTGGGACTGCCTCTTCAATGAAATAAAAAGATTAAAGGCTAGTGACAGTGGAAGGTTTCCTCATTTTGTATAGTACTTCTAAGAAAATTCAGGTTCTGCTAGAAGATTGAGGAAAGAGAAAGTTTCCCAGTTATTTTAAGATAAATCCTATAATTCTGGGCAGGGAGAAAAAACCCAAACAGATTACTCTGCTTAACTGTCACTTTAATCAGTGGGCTGGTTTTAGCCTTGTGCAATTCTCTGTGCCTGTCAAGGGTGAATATGCCCTTTTGTGCAGATGTAAACGGAGCTGGAAGAAGCAAGGCAGGAAAGACTCACTCACCATATAAAACTGCTCTCTTGCTGCAGTGGCACTGGGAACTCCTAATGACTCCCCTAAGAGTCATTCCCCCCCTGGGGAAGATTATCTCACACTGAGTTCTCTGCCAACACAAACCCAACAGATTCAGCAGGCTCCCTTCCTCCAGTGGGAAGATAAGAGGGATGACCCCAGGGTGAAGTGGTTAGTGCTAAGATCATCTCTCTCTCCTTCCCAAACTCTGCGAGCTCAGCATGGATGAAGTCATCAGTGGGGTCCCACACCACCCTTTCAGTCCTTCCCTTTGGAATGCCAGGAGTGTCTTTCTGCACCATAAAAGTAAACCCTTCTTGCTATTCTTCCTGGTATCACTCAAAGCAAACAAATGGCAAGCACTGAAACCACAAACTAAATACCATGTCAGCAGCACCACCTCGGAAAGTTTGCCTTGGATAAAAAGAGATTCCAAAACACCTATTCCCACTTTGTAGCAGGTAGACAGAATGCCCATCACCCAGTGCAAACTGTGCTGGAATGACTAGGAAACCAATGAAAGTATCGAAAGTTCAGTCAAAGATGTGATCTCAGTTCTGCAACAGCTAATGCTGTGTGTATTTTTTTACTTCTCCTGTGCTTTGACTTTTCTTTTGTGCCACGTCAGGACCATGTTGTGGTTCTGGAATGCCCAGACACATTTCCAAAGGCAGTAGATGAGGGGCAGGGTGGGGGAAGTTGTTTTGTAAGTGGACTCCTATTTATCAGATTTCTTCCCTACGATTTCAGGATAATGAACCTTACCGTGTAATAGCTTTCTGGAACAGAGAAAAAAAGAAAAAAAAATATTAAAATCCTTCCACAAACTTGTTACAAAATTAATTCTCTTAATCTAGTTGTGTTTTTCAGTGTTTGTGCAATGTTCTGTGCTCTACAGGGCAGCCATAAGTGGCTTTCTAGACCCCACAAGAAAGATGCTCATTAGCAGTGCATTAGGATCTCTTACTGACAAGTCTGGGAAAGGAATTCTGTTCACATAATGATATAATAATAGCTGTGGTTTTGTAGACTAGAGGAGACTCTGGCAATCAAGTTAGGCCACTTTTGATATGCATTTTGCATGTTTGTCAGTCACTTTGCCTGATTGTGATTCAGTTTCTCAATGTATAAAGTAGGAGCAGGACAGTCATGCTGGGCCAAATCTGCCCAACTTTGGCTCTCATTGTTGGCTCCAGCAGAATCCATGAAGGTTGCTTAATATTTTGCAGAACCAACACAGTTCTGCAGAGGTAATGAGTCACTTCTGTGTTTGTTCACTGAATTCATTGTCCTGGTGCAGTGGATGAGCCAATTAAGTAGTTCCAATAGTTAATTAGGGATCAAGATATATAACTACATTCTTACTGATTGCCATAAATCGAAATACATTGTGGGTTGATCATAATGGTATGAAACACCTTGCCCTTTCCACAGTCTTTTTACAGAAACAGAGAAGAATCTTCAAGAACTGGTTTTGGTCTCTTGGGCTTTGAGGGAAATGTCTTCAGGAAAGACACATAGGGCTTTTTAAATACTCATAACCAACTCTGCAGTTTTGCAGGCAGAGCTGTCTGTACAAAATTATGGGTTACCTTACATACCTCAGTTCCTGAGGCATAAATGCTAATGGGACAAAGAGTATCTGCTGGTATCTGAAGTCCAGCTATGGTTAGAAAGATTTACTGAGGCAGGAAGTATGTAGAGTCAAGGACATACTATACTTGAAACAGAAATGGAACTCAGCTCGTTTGTTGTCACTTACGTGTTGATCTTTGTGAGACAGGTAAGAATTAAGGAAAAAAAACCACCCAGAATTTTGCTTGAGTTCTGCATGGGTTGTAATTTTGCTTGAGTTCTGTGGGGGTTGTTTCCATGGCTGTCAGAACTGACCACTGGCAAGATTTCTCTGATCTCTGCCTCCAGTTAAGTTTTACATATTCTCAGAATAATAAAGTAATCTGGTAGAAAAGGAAAAGTTCAGTGGAACAGATTTCTACAGAATCTGTCAGAATTTTCCAGGAGGAAGACAACACCAGGGAGATGTTGTTTCTGTCTCAGAGGTCAAAGGTAGTAATGTATCAGATCAGCCTGCTTGTGACTGGGCTGTTCCAACAGCCATTGGGCTTGTTGGAAGACAGAGACACGTTTGATGCATATTATATATCCATCTCTCTTGCTTAGTGAATTGGGAGGTTTATAAATGTAGTTTAATTTGGCAGTTAATGCAAGTCATAGAATTTGTAGTGTAATTGGGAAAGCAAAATAAAAACCTACACAAGAAGTGTTTTGGATCCTTGAAAGGGTGGTAGTAATAGTTCATTGTAAGCAGGGTACTGATTTTTCCAAAGTGACCAAGGGCAATCCCAAAAAACTCAGGTAGGAAAAATGATGTCCTTCCATCAGGGTAAATCACATGTTGCAGGGAAGAGGTGTGGGTTGAAGAAAAGCATGGATGGTGCCAAGGAGCAGTTCTCCAGCAAGGGAATCAGAAATCTGCCCAGGGAAGAGAAGTTTGAGAAGCAGCTTCCGCATGTGACCCTGCAGCGATGCCTCAGGGCAGGGCTCATGGCCTCATGCTGGTCTAGAGGGGCTGAAGACCACAGGCAAGGTGTGCTTGGGATTGGGGAACTGAATTTGGTACTGAGCTAATGCTTTTGTGCAGGAAAGCGGGCATGAGGGGCGTAGGATATGTGCTAGCAGGTCTGGGATGGAGAAAAGCCACAAGCAGTAGAGTCTGCAGGTGGTCGCTGCAGTGGTCACTGATTTGCAGAGTACATCATCTATGATTTGGAACCCCAAGCACCAGGATGTCAGTGCATCCTCAAGTTAATGAAGAGAGCAAGGTGAAACGGTTAATGAATAACATGGAAAAAACATAGTGATCATCATGTCTCTGCAATGTGGTGGTACTTTTCCTGAACAGAGTACTCTTGTTAAAACCTGACCTCTTAAAAGACTTTAAAAGAGTTAATGTTCCACGTTTGCCTCAGGTTAGTTTAGTTTTTTGTCCCCTCTTTCCCTCTTAACAGCTTTTGTTCCTTTCAATCAACTTTCTTCTTTACTTTTCCTCCTAGATCTCTTTTTAAAATCAATTCACTAACACGTTCACTGAGAACAGTTCTAGAAAATTGTCCCTCTGTCATCGCCCAGTTCCAGCCCAGCATTCTTTAGGTAATGCATAGGTGTCCTACAGCATCTACCAATGGCAAATCAAGCAATCCCAGTAATCAGCCTTTTCTGTACAAAAAATCTGCAGTGGTAAGTTCTTTACAGTTCAGTGTGGGCCCAGAGCCCATCTGCCTTCTTCCTTCATCCCTAAAGTGCTGCCAAGCCAGACTGGAGACTTCTCTGTCCCCTCTGGCATCAGCAGCAGACAGGACACAAGTGTATTTGATTAACACTGCTCTTGTTTTAACCATGCTGCATTTTTAAGTATAATACGTATTTTTCCACCTAGGAAGCTATGTTCTACCTTTCCATATATACATAACAATTAAAACATTTTTTTAAATTGCATCCATTATTAGTATGTGGTGATCTCAGGGTTCTGCTGCACTGGGTGTTCCCTAATTCAGAGAAGAAAATTCAGAAAGTGAAGGTGGTGCCTGCATTCGCATTGGTTTGTCCTTGTGCTGGCCCTAAATAGGTTGGTAATTTAGCATTGGTTTTGTTTGGGCTAGTGTTTTTCTTTCACTACACTAGTACTGTGAGTGAAGCTGGGAACCCAGCATTGCCAGCGAGTGCTACAGCATCTCCTGGGGTTTGGGACACTCAGCCAAAGCTCACTACAGCCGTGTCAGTTCTTCAAGTTCCTCATTAGCTGGTCTCGTTCCTTGGATCTGCTTGCAGTACATTTCAAGCTTTTGAAACAGGAGAAGAAACGCATTAAATAAAATCAGAGATTAATGTGGTTAATCTTTTCTGGTGATTGCGTTTCTAGTAACCTAGATTTAAGTTTAATTATTCATCTCCAGGGAAAGCGCTGGACAACAGTGCTAATGCTTGGTATAAATGGTATTTGTGTCTTCACAATCATTGCTGGGAAACACTGTTGCTGTCACAAGGAGGAGAGAAGAAAAGGTTTTCTTTATTACCAGTGATCTCTCTGGTTTATTTGCTAATGCTTGTTGCAACACTTCCCATTCCTGTAGAAATATCTGTCATCTGACAAACTGGTTACATTTCTGTAGGGCATAACTGACTTCTAGAAATAGGTAAAAAAACCAACTAAAATCCACATCTGAGTGAACTTAAAGACATACATTTCCTGACATAGCAAAAGAGTAGAAGAAATCAGGGAGGATTCCCTCAGGAATCCCTCAGTGAGAGAAAGAGAAAAAAGTAAGTTTGGAAAAGAAAGAGTGGAATCCTCTGATAAATTTTTTTGCATGTTGCATATAAAGAATGGGAGAGGAAAATTATTTTGTGATTATAGGTCAGGATTCTGAATTGAAGAGTGTGGTTGCTGTTCCTGGCTATGGCAAAGCTCTATAAAATCAATCCCTTTTATCCTCCCAAATCTCAGGCAATCATCCCTGTGCTCTCAGAAAGATTGACTTAACTTTTGGTGCTACTGCAGACCTGGAAATTTGTAACTATTCCCTTCATATACATTTTAGGACTCTATAAGTGAAGTGCAGACAGGAAATATGTCTTCCTTTTGAAAGGGGCATATTCCAAACATCTGTACATGGGAACTATGTAAGGAGAATGTGCCAGATGCAGGTCCTGTGTTCATATGTCCAAACCACTGTTTTTAAGCACCATTTTAAATGACCATTCAGCATGGGAGGTCTACCTCAAACGAGAGCATTAAAAGCTGGTCAGCAGAGGTTCTTTTGCCTACTTCCTATATACTTTTATTATTAACCCTGTTTTCTTTTTTTTTCTTTTTTCCTTTGTAGCTCTGAGAGAACATAAATTAAAAATAGAAATGTTCACTCTACTTTTCATCTCGGAGCTACTCAAGCTCACATCTCTTCTGCCTACAACCCCGATCCAACCTCCTCTTCACGCTTGAGTTCTCACCCTGCGTCCTTCAATGTCTGACCTTGTAAATTATCGTTAGGCATTTCTGCTGCCTTTAATGGTTTCATTTTGAGGAAATTCAGTTCATAACTTTTCTCTCCATCTTTTCCTATTGTCTGAGCTATTTGATAAAGAATTAGATCTTTTGGCACAGTCTCTCTTTTGTGAATGGTTCCTGCCTGTCTGTAATCCAACAAAAACCTTTTGGTTTTTCAATCTCTTCGTGTTCAACAATTCCTATGTTGTTTGTATGATCAGTGAAATATTTGTACACCATTTTGTTTGTGTGATCAGTGAAATATTAGGGGGTCTTAAAGATTCATCACTCCTTAAATATAACTCCTTGATTTGCTGTTGTTTTCATCTTCCAGAAGCACTTTCTCAGCAGGTATTTCTGCTGTGCAGCTTTCAGAATTTAGTTCAGTAATCAAGTATCTTTTAACTGAAAGCAAACCAAGTACAAATCCTGTACAACTCTCATCAATGATATATTTAGTTCCATAGACTATGGAATATGAAATAGGGAGTGCCAGCTTGACACAAGGGTATGCACTTATCGTTTCCTCCTTGAGCAAGACAGATTGGAATCGTCTTCCCTTAGTGCTCGGGTATCATCCAAATGTCAGTTAGGCAAGTTCTGCATATATTTCAAAATCCCTATTAGTGTAATAAACTGTTTGACTGAGCTGGAAGAAGCTCTTCTATGCAACATCCTGTTCTTTCTCATTGCTGTACATATGATGGCTGGAGTCTCCAGTATTCTCCAGGGGAACGATAAGAGGGAGTCTTAAAAGTTGTTCGGGAAGCTGACTGTCAATCATTCTCATCCTTTGATGATAGACAGGCATGAGTTCAAAATAGCAAATGAATGGGACATTTATTCAAGTTACTGTGAACAGCACCTAAGAGACAAATATTGTTCTTTCTCTTTCCAGATTGGTGCTTCTCTGTTTGCCAGTAACATTGGCAGTGGGCATTTTGTGGGAATAGCAGGAACAGCAGCAGCCAGCGGAATTGCCATTGGAGGATATGAATGGAATGTAAGTGGCATGCATTTAAGTGATCATATTTGTGACATCAGGATTGTCTGCAGAAGTTAATCAAAATAACATTGCCTAATAATTTAAGGCTGTCAAGGTTTGTGCTTGGCAACACTTTTTTTCTGTACAGACCAGTAAGTGCCAATGTAATCCACTATTTAGCTCATCCTTCTTGATCCTCATCCAAGCTTCTGGGAGAAGATGATTCTTTTCTGTTCAATGAGGTTTTTAGAGAGCATTTGAAACTGGTGGATTCTGTTCTCTATACATAACTTTTTATTACTTCAAAAGTATTATCAGTTTTGTAATCCATAGTATTTTTTACAGCATTTTGCTGTGCAGAAATTGTTGAAGGGGCTTTGATTTCTTCACAGCTTATAAGAAATTTTGGACATTCTTCACACCCATCTTTTACTTTTTCCTTTTTTTAATTTTGTGTGTGGTTTGTTTATGGTTTCAGCCCAGGGCAGAGGTATGCAAGCCGGCTTAAAATCAAGTTCTTGGGGACCAGGAATAGTGTTAACTGCAACAGAAATTCACATGAACTAATTCAGTCCATTTCCTTGTGTTCTCAGGCTCTGTGGGTGTGGATAATAATGCTCTCACTTGGATTAATTCACCTTCATGGAAAGGATTATACCATGACACAAAGGACTTAATGAATGTCAAGGTCGATACTTTCCTTGCATTTAATTGGACCTTGCATTTCCTTGCATTTTATCGACCTTAATAGGTCGATACGTTCCTTGCATTTAATTCTGTACAGGGAAAGAGGGATACCACCCTGAGGGACTTAGATTTTTTTCTTTAGCAAGTAGATGATTGCTGCAAATAGCCAAGTACTCCTATGAAGTAAATGTTTAAGAAGAAGGATAAAGGCTAAAATGAACTCTATGAGATGTGCACAGTTAATCTGTCATCTTTCTCTATTTGATTACACTGGTCCTGTAACTAATCTAATTCCCCTTCTCTTTGTACCAAAACTAAGCAAAACAAAACAGAACAAGCATTGCTTGAAATTTCATGGTATTCAAATCTCTAGGACCCATGCCCTTCTTCAAACAGTTCATCTGTCCATCTGGTTCTCTGTGGGCTAATATCAATACATAGTGTGTAGCAATTGTTGTTTAGGAAGAAAGCAGATACTCTACCTAGTTCATTACTTATGATATAGTGGGACTGGTGTAGAGGTTAATATATATGGCTTTTTACTGTACAGTCTGATACTCTTTTTGAAGTTTACTGTTATTGTGCTTGTGTATCTCTATTATTCCACTGAAATTGTTTCTAATTTGTATGAGTATGGCAGCAGAAAGAACCAGTATTTCTTGTCCATCTTATGGTTTTTATCTAAGGACTTAAAAAAAAGATGCAGAAGAAAACTTAACAGATACAGTTAAGAAGCCCCTCTAAGCCCTATGGACAGAATGAAAGTAGTGTGTCTCTGAGAGGAGGATTTTATTTTATATTTCTTGATTTAAATATGTATAACTCTACATCAGGCAGCATTTACTAGCCATTTAAGTCAGAAAACTGCGGCACTGCAAGACAGTGAGATCTATAGTTCACAAAATGCACAAGGTAACACAAGATACATTATGAAATGGTAATGGAAATTCAAAATCTTTTGCTAAACGCACGTGGTACATCCTGTATGGTATGTGGAATTGCTGTAAAACATATGGACATCACACAGAGACCCAGTGCAGAAAGCAGTTAATGATCACAATAATAATCAAAAGAAGGTGCTACTCTTCCCAGTACCTTGAATGCAGATGTCACGACATACCTGCTTCTGAGTGGGAAAGTATCCTGCATTATATCCCATCCCACTCTGGGATCAGGATGCTGGCGAATAGGTCTCAGGTAGCAGATTCCACCTTTTGTAATATTTGAAATGGTTGCATTTTAGCCACAGTTAAACCGGGCTCCCAGGGCCTGCTGAAGAGGGCTAGGCCCGTCTGGAACTGCTAATGCCGTGGTACTTTGATATTAGAGGCCAATCCTCTAAGCAGAAATTGGCTTTTTTTTCTAGAAAATGTATTATTATCATGTGTACTTCTCTGGGACATCTAGCTGATAATTTTTTTTGGCCAAAATTTCATTCCCAAATTTACAACTGTAAATCAAAGGACTGAGCAGTTCTTCCTCCTACCCTCTCATGATACCCACGTTTATGTGGTTTCAATGATCTCTAGCTGATATTGGGTCTTTGGGTGTGTTATCTAGAGAGAGGGGACTAATTCAACTGATCTTGTCTTGGCTGCAGGCTCTGATATTTGTGGTTGTTCTAGGATGGCTGTTTGTACCCATCTACATCAAAGCTGGGGTGAGTTGAAACAGGACATTATGCTTCTCTTTGCTATTTCTGTTGGTGGATCAGGTCTTGAATATTGCAAAGTCATTCTGAATGGCACAAGATTTGAGCATGCTGGAGCCATACTATATTAGATGTCTTTTCTGAGACCTGAGCTGAGAAGTACTTGTGACTTTCTCCTTGTTCTCCTTTGATTCCTGGAGCTGCTCTTCCTTGCAACTGCATTTGCAGCTCCCATCCTCCTGCCCTGCACTCTTAGAGTATCTGTGTAGCAAAAAACTTCCTCTAATTTGCTTTGTATCTGTTCTCCATTATCTGAAACCTTATCTACCCCCCTACAGGTGGTGACAATGCCAGAGTATCTGAGGAAACGTTTTGGTGGGAAACGGATTCAGGTCTACCTGTCAGTCCTTTCTCTGATCCTGTATATTTTCACAAAGATCTCAGTAAGTAAAACTTCTGCATCATTTATTCTATTCTACATTGATCCAAAAAAAAAGAACTCCCATTTACAATATTGCTCACACAATTGGCCAGTTGCTTCTAATTTGGACTCCTTGGTTGAATTAAGGATAGTAAAAATATGATTTTGTATTTTTGTTATTCTATCTAGTGAGATGGTGTACTCTGATCTGTTTGCAGTCCAAGGTTTTTTGCCTTCCTGTCAGTGTCTCTAGATACTTGTTGTGCCTTCTCTTTCTTTTTTAGTTTTTTAATGTTTATTTCTATGTGTGCTTTCTTTTAGAACAAGTCAGAGTCAAAGGAAACTTGTATCTATTGAATCTATTATCTTAGGGATGTGGAGGAAAAGGTCACAACCTACCAGTTAGTACCCTTTTGCCTGTTTCAGTTCTCTGAGAAATAATAGCTGTTGCTTGTTTAACCACGTAGTTTTAGAAACTTTCTAGTATTGCTTTGGGCACACAACACCCCACTCCAGCCCCCTGGCTAAGGGGAATGAACAGTTCTTCTTGGTTCCAGAAGAAAAACTGTGCTCTGAAGGAGTCCCCAGACTTCATATTTGTCTGGTTTAGCATCCTCTGGTGAACATGCCATCAGTGATATAAATGATGGAAAAGAGCAAGAGGGCTATGGACAAAAAGAGAACAACAGGAATTAGAAAATAAGGGAGTGAGGAAATGCAAAGGAGGGAAATTATAATATCTGAGGTGAAAGAATGAAAAAGGAGAGATTCTTTTAATGGCCAAGTGGTTGGTATAAAGTTTAAGGTGCTATGAAGTTAGTGTTTATTAACTAAGTGGTTGTCTTGCTGTGAAGTACTAAGGGAGCTGGTATTTTCCATATATCTTGAAATTATCAAGCCTCTGAAGAAGTCCACAGTTCAGGCATACCTCAATCTGTTGTTTTGCAGAAGTTGCCATGGCAGATTACTCTTTGCCCTCTGAAGGAGAGCTGAGTGATAATGGTGCAATTTAAGCTAAAAGATTGGCCTTTTGCTCTCATTCTCACATCTTCATGATAACTGATCCTTAGAAAGGTTATAAATTAAACAGGCTGGTACTGTGGAGCTGCCCTCAGAGTTGAATCTCCATATATTTCAAAAAGATTAGTTAATTTGCTGCTGTTGTGCCTAAGTACCATAATCAGCAATCCCAGGCATGACACACAGCTCTGGCAGCTGAGAAACATTTCCAGTCGGATGATTCACAGTCTGATTCTGCAACATATGTTTGTTCCGACCCCATCAAGGTGTTAGGCAGGTCCTGAAGCCTCTATCGTGCTTAAGGATCTGTTCATGGAGTTTCATACTGTTTCAGTTGGAGTGTCCTGCTTCCAGGCAAGACGTTCTCTGTTTAAGCTTCAAGTGTGGTCATGAGGCTGAAGCACCCGCTCACGCTCTTGTGGTCCTGTTTTCTTAAGCAGCAAAGCAGTAGTCAAAGAGATCCTGACAGCAGCAGATTACCTGGACCCCACTCTACCAGGGGCTCATCCCAACTTTTCACCAACTTAATTATTCCAGATGTTTGTGGGGAATTGCCATGGAGGTGGGTCTCTGCACCGTGCAGGGGAAAAATCTGATACACAAGTTCCCATAACCATTTCTCTTGTTGCCTCCATCCATCCTGAACAACTCTGGCAGCATCTGTCCCATGTACAAATGTGTCTCAGATTTCTGTAGAACACAAACACATCTTCTTGTGTCTTATGTCACTATATTTGGTAGAGCAGGATTTGCCCAGGTCTGATTTACTTGCTGTATCTGCCTGTTCAGAACAGTCAAAGTCCTTGGAGGTTTCAGGTACTGTCAGAGGAGGTTTTACTGTGCCGTGCTGTGCAACAGTGCGCTCGGATTGTCTCCAGATGAACCAGCTCCAAAAGCAGAGAGGGAAGGGCTGTTCCGTCCTGGACTGGGGCTAACTTCTTTGTGCTGTGATCGCATGCTACGTGAAGGTAGCACAGATCTCTCTTCCCAGAGGCACCTTGTATGTCCAAACATCCCCAGGTGTTGACAATCCATGCCGTAGCCACCTTGGAGATTTGCATTTTACTTCCTTGACAGCCTTTGTGAACACTCCCTTGTGATCTCTGGGGCTTACTGAGATTTGAAACAGAATGGTCGGTTTCTGCCCTGCCCTTACCAGGCAGTCACACCTAACAGTTTGGCTGGCAGCGATACCTACTGACGCTTATCCTTGGAGAAGAGTGGCATCTTGTTTCTGGGGTAGTTATTTAGTGTGCTCCTTCCTTGATGTGTTAAACTACTATCTGATGTTCTTAATAACTTAGTTATTACGCAGCTCTGAGGAAAAAGACCTGGGAGTTCTTGTGGACAACAGGATGACCGTAAGCCAGCAATGGGCTCTTGTGGCCAAGAAGGCCAATGGCATCCTGGGGTGCATCAAGAAAAGCGTGGCCAGCAGGTCGGGGAAGGTCATCCTCCCCCTCTACTCTGCCCTGGGGAGGCCCCATCTGGAGCCCTGTGTCCAGTTCTGGGCTCTCCAGTTCAGGAAGGACAGGGAACTGCTGTAAAGGGTACAGCAAAGGGCCACAAAGATGATTAAGGGCTTGGAGCATCTCTCCTATGAGGAAAGGCTGAGGGACTTGGGTCTTTTTAGTCTGGAGAAGAGAAGACTTAGGGGGGATCTGATCAATGCTTATAAATACTTAAAAGGAGAGTGTCAGGAGGATGGATCTTTTCTCAGTGGTGCCCAGGGACAGGACAAGATGAACTGGGCACAAACTTGAGTTAAGAAGTTCCACCTAAACATGAGGAGGAACTTCTTTACTGTGAGAATGGCAGAGCACTGGAACAGGCTGCCCAGAGAGGTGGTGGAGTCTCCTCTGGAGACATTCAAAACCCACCTGGACCAGTTCCTGTGCAACCTGCTCTAGGTAGACCTGCTGTGGCAGGGGGTTTGGACTAGATGATCTCCAGAGGTCCCTCACAGTCCCATACAATTCTATGATTTTGGTTCTTTCCAATGAACAATATAACACGTCAGGTTGTGTAACCCTTGGCAGGCTCCTTCTGGGACAGTGCCCACTGCCACGTGATGATCAGGTTCCCTTTGCACACTACAAGGTTGTTACCATTTCTCTTCTCCTGTACATTTTCGGTGTATTTTTTGTTGATTTCCTTCCTTGTTTTGTAGCTAATTAGCCCCTTGCCAGACAAGACCATGCTGCAAGGTGTTGATCTTTGGGATCAGAGCACACATGATCTGTGAGCCCAAAGGATTTCTTTAGCACAGGTGCCTCACATGTATGTGCTTCCTAAGCATCTGGTACTTTGTGAGTAATGCCCATGGCAGCTTTCAGGGGTTTGCCATCTACTAGTGCTGCTGATATCAGTCATTATGCCTAAAAAAATGGCCTAGTAAAAACCTTGACAGAGAGTCATAATTGACTAAATTATGACAGGACAAAAGGGAATTAAGACCTGAATGCTTTTGGAGAGATCAGAAATTGTAAACTGACATTTCTAAATGTTCTTTACATCCATTGTGCATGATTTCAGTGGCAAATATATGGGTATGGATTTAGCGAGGGAAAGAGAAAGTAGAGGGATAACCTCTAGGACTGCACGGTGTCGGGGGCAAAGAGTAAGTGTCACCCCCTGCCTCCCACGTGAACACTGGGAGCTGGATTCACTTACCTGGCGTGTGTTCTGCCAGTTGTGCCTGCATGATCTGTGGGTGGCTTTGGAGGGATAGCTTATCATGTAAAATAAAGATTTAGTCTATTTAGTGATAAGATATGGATTAAGTAGTGTCCATAAAAGGAAAGAAATAATCTAATTGGGAGAGAGGAGCAGTGAGGCTGGAAGGTAACGGTAACTCAGCAATTTGAAGAAACTGATATATTGCTCAGGATGCTAAATAATTAACTATACATTTCTTACATTTCTTTCTGGGGGTCACTTTAGGACCATTAATATTTAATGCTATGTAGGCTAAACTAAAGCCAAGAACAATAAAAGACAGATCAGGTACATAAGCTGGTCATCAGTGTGAAAAGACAGGAAAAAATAATCCCATAGAGAGAAGGGACAAAGGATATGGTCTAACAGCCATGGGCTAGGAGCTAAATGTCCTGATACCCAATTCCATACTAAAAGCTATAAGAAATCAAATCATCTGGTGTGATTCACAGATGTTTGCTGCATGTCAGGGACCTCTTGCTGCAGCTGTCGGAACATCCTCCTTATTCTCCAGAGTGAATTATGGGTGAAGTCATGCCCTGCAGTCTCAGTTTCAGTATCTCTGGAATGAAGAGGGTTTCTTCATCCAGCATCTCCCGGCTGGGCAGACACCAAAACTGCTTATTAGTCTATCTGCCCTGCCTTACCTCATCCTAGCTGTGGCCAAAAGCTTTGCAAGTGAGTGTCTGTGCCACAGTGCCCCAGGCTCTGGCTGTTCTGCAGCCTGTGGGACCTCTGGCTCTTCCAGGCAGCTGCCCTGCAGTAATTGTGTGTGCAGGCTTCACCCCCAGGGCACACGTAGTGGTGTTTGTCTCTCAGACCCTGCATATGGGCAGTTCCTGCAGCATTTTGCAGCTCCTGAGCTGGCTGAATGCCACTAGGACTTGTACTGTTAAATGAGGACAGGGCACCCTATATAGAGCCCTTATAGGTGGTGTGGTCTATAGAAAAGGGTGGGATTGGAGATGAGCTCCCATCGGGAGCTCGGGATGCTCGGGAGCAGGAATAGGTACAGATGCAAACCTCTAATGCAATCATAATTTACAGTAACACATTACAAGTGCACTGGGGTACATTGATGCAAATTATCTCTCTATCAGGAACTAAAAATCCCAGAGTGTTACTCTGAAACCTGACCAACTCCTTTCTTGCGCAAGAGCTAAAGGTCTCTTCTGTTAGCCAACCAGTGTCAATTATTCTGACAGGAACTTAAAAATAGAGATAATATAACATGTTTGACTTTTAATCATCTTTTCTCTTGAACTAGCAAGACTAGCTGTACCACACCTATGCAAGCAGTAAAGAAAGAGTAAGACACTGATAAGGTAGCATGAAATGGAGACAATGCCATGTCTGGAGGTGTCACTGAGCCCATCCCCACACAGAGCAGTGAGTGCAGCCTGAGCTTTAATGGATTTGTTATTAAGCTGTGTCTCAGTATGTGAGCACAGAGTAGTAAGGTGACTGTCTCTCACTAAAAGGAGCCATTGAAAAAACCTGGAAATTCTTTGAGAAGTGCAGCTCCTGTCCTGAAAGCAGCGTGGCACTGAGAGGAGCCTGCCAGTTGTACTAAAAATGGTCTCTATTTTCATTTTGGGGGTGTGTGTACTGTAAGGGGGAAGTTGTGTATTTCAGTACCCTCATCATGAATGTGTAATGTACCATCATCATGATTTTAAACAGGGCTTAGTCTGTCATTTTTTCTTTTACAGGCAGACATATTCTCTGGAGCTGTATTTATACAGCTGGCCATTGGGCTGAATCTTTATTTGGCCATAATTATCCTGCTTGCTATTACTGCTCTTTACACCATCACAGGTGAGTTTGCAGAGCAATCTGATAAGCAAAACGAATTAGGGAAGCCAGGAGAAAGAGAAGAGGGGAGATGGGTGAGAGAGGAGAAATGAAAAGCTGAAAGGGGAGTTACCTACAGTGGTCTTTATTTGAAAGAGAGAGATGGTGAGAAAAGGGAAAAAAAAGCAATTTCCACTGAGGCATTTGCACAGCTATTTGTCTAACCTATTTGTCTTGACTTTTCTTTGCCATTAGGTGGCCTGGCAGCTGTGATTTACACAGACACCTTACAAACATTTATCATGGTAGTGGGATCCTTTATCCTCATGGGATTTGGTAAGTAAATCAGATGAATTAAACTGGAATGTTCAACCACACATCCACACTGGCTTTGGAAATGGACCTTGCAGCGTGGAATCTTAATCTTAACCAGCAGATTTTCAGTTCATGTACCTATTTCTCAGGGAAGAAAACAAACGTTGCCAAAAAATAGGCTGAGCCCTTTAGTCACTGAGACCGCTCCATCTCCAAAGCAGAGGTGAATGTGTAAGGTCATTATAGCAATCCAGGACAGAACAGGACTGGTGATGGCTAATGAGGTAAAAGCAGAGTTGTTTGCAGGTGATGATGATACTCTTGAGAAGTTCAGAGAGTATCTTATTTTAAGACGATTAGAATTTCATAGATATTCAGAAGGCAATGAATGAAAATTTCTGATTAAAACTGAAGATCTGTGGGTCACATCTTTCTAGCTGGTAGCTTGTGTTAAAACGCCCCAAACAACCAATATTTTAAGTGAGCCTTGTAGCCGATCTGCAGATGTCATGTTGTCAGCTGGACAAAAAGTACAAAGTGAGTGTTTATGAACAGCACAGTGTGTGTGTCCAGAAGACCACATGCATTTAAAAACTACAATCATTAATATGAAGGTATGATAAGAAAGAAAGAAGCAGTGATATGACTCTGTGAATTTGTGGTGTCCTTCCCTTATCCTTCTCAGTGTTTGGTTTCCACTCAAATTAATCATTCCACCATTGTTACAGCAGAAATAGCTTTAGACTGAGGTGACATGGTAGGTGTGTGGAAAGAATGTATTCACTTTTTGCTTCTTGGCAAGGTATCTTTAAGCGATGTTGAACAGTGGAGCCCATCCCAATGTTTGTGAGCTGTACAGAAACCTGAAAAGAAAGGTCACTTTGGAACTTACATTGTGTGAACACGTACAAAGCACATATGTCAGTGTTTACTGGCTAGGATTTTTTACATCCATATTTAGGAGATTTTCCTCCTCACATTCTCTATCTATATTTCAGATTTCAGTAATAAATACTTTATCTCACCTTTTACTTTTTATTTTTCAGCGTTCTCTGAAGTAGGAGGGTATGATGCTTTCATGGAGAAGTACATGAATGCAATTCCATCCAACATCTCCTATGGGAATACTACAATTAGTGAGGAATGCTACACTCCTCGGAAGGATTCCTTTCACATCTTCCGAGATGCCGTCACTGGGGACCTGCCGTGGCCAGGGCTCGTCTTTGGTTTGAGCATCATTGCTTTGTGGTACTGGTGCACGGATCAGGTAATGGGGGAGCCATATGCCTGGAGAATGCCAAAAACAAAGCTCTGTAGTCTGGTGTGACCTGGGGGTGCTCTTCAAATCAAAGTAAATCAAAATTAAATCAAAGCTGGGTCACAGAAATAGCAGTTATTTCAAGACTTGTCTGTGACTTTTCAGTTTCTGGTTTCTAAACCACTCGCACATGGGAGAAAATGGAATGTTCTACACTGTGCCCAGCAGACACTGTGTATAATTCCTGTCTCATTTTTAATGTGTGACCATGTGTAAAAGCACAGAGAGGTTGTAATGTGAATATTTACTGAGGAAACCATGCATCAAATGATCCTTGTGAGACTGGGTCCAGATATGGTTCCCCATTCAGTAATACTGCTTTGTTTCCTGTGTGCGTGGCTTTCACCTTTGCATGCACAGTCCTGGGAGGATGCTCTTTGTCCGTCAGGTCATTCAGTCTGGAGACTCTTCCTCAGTCCTCTTTCAGTCTGGAGACTCTTCCTCAGTCCTCTTTCCTTCTCTCTAAAACCTGCTGTCCAGTTTCCCCAAGAGAACTGACACGTGTAGAGTAAATGTACTCCTGCAACTGCAACGTGGGGATGTTGCAATCTCCAGCAAGTGATTTCCCTGCACTCTGAATTGTGAGAAAGATAATCTTCACAACTTCTAAACAAATGAATAAAAACCCTGATGTAAATATCTGTTGCTCGGGTCAATATTTTATTCCTTTTTTGGCTTTTTAGTTTATCTGCTTTAAGAACATCCAGTGAGAAAGTCTTACCTCTTAAACTTACACTGAATAAGGATACTTTTCCTTTATTTTTTTTCAAAAATATAATTTCATATTCATGTGGATTTTATTTTTCCCAATAGACAGAAATGGTAAACAGGCTCTTTCACTATCACAGAGATTAAGTACCTTGTATCTGGAGCTTGGCACGGTGCGCTGTTCTTGGTTGAGTCATGTTTGCCATGTCTCATTGGCAGGTTATTGTCCAAAGATGTCTCTCTGGCAAGAACATGTCCCATGTGAAGGCTGGATGTATCATGTGTGGATACCTGAAGCTCTTGCCCATGTTTATCATGGTGATGCCTGGGATGATCAGCCGGATTTTGTATACTGGTATGAATATCTACACAGAAATGCAAATCTCTTCTTGCTGCCTGTCTTTCACTGCCAGACTCTCTCCATTTCCGAGTCTCTGTCCCTTCTAAAATACCTGTTAGATTGTCATCTTGTCACCCAAATTGTCCAGACACACGTACGCACAAAAACTACCTACCCTGTAAGAAGCCACAGGTTTTCTTTTTCCTGTCCCAGGTTTCTGCTCGTGCTACTGCTGTCCCTGTGAGGAGAGAGGAATTCCTCAGTGTCCCTCCCTGGCTGCGTGCTTGTTACAGCCCTGCTCTGGCTACTGAGAGGAAGATGCTGTCCAGGACTGATCCTCTGCTGGCAGAGGAGGAGTCATCAGCCACAGGCAGCAATATTTTGGGCCATGGATAGTCCTGACTGCAGTGGGAGGGAAATGCCAGTAATGCCAGTCTCCCCTCTCTCCCACCACCAGTGTTTAACAGCAGGCAGAGGAGAGATGCTCATGTTGGAAGGAAGGGTCTTTGTGTTCTGCTGCTTCTTTTTCTGCTTGCTCTCCACATGTTGTTCAGTCCTGAATAACAAATTAAACAGCAAATTAATGCTGATTTTTTTTTGCCTGCAGCACCTTTCAGTGTTCTTCTAGAGAGGAAAGGAAGGATAGAGGCCTAGAATCACCTTCCTCTCTGCCAGCAGACCATGGATGATATCAAGCATGTCAATCTAAACACAGAGATAAATTTTAGAAGCTTTACTAATTTTGGAGCAATCTGTTGCTTTTAAGACCTTGTCTAACCCTCTCTCCTTATTCTCTCCTCAGATGTGGTGGCTTGCGTTGTGCCTGAAATCTGCCAGAAGTACTGTGGCACCTCAGTTGGCTGTACAAATATTGCTTATCCCAAAATGGTAGTTGAGCTTATGCCAAATGGTAAGACACTGTATTTGTTTGTTTGTTTGTTTTGGGAAAGGTGAGGCTGCCTCCCTGTAAAAACAGGTGATAGAAGGAGCCCAAGTCCCATATTTAGTTCAAAAATTCATGCTAGAACTAGTCTGTATTAGTTGTAGCTGCAGGTGCAGAATTTGTACACACTGACAATATCAGCTCTCAGCTGGCAAATACTGAGTGATGAAACAGAAAATGAGCTCCCTTTCTGTGAAGGTAAAAGAATAACCTATTTCAACAATGATTTATAAAATACTGACTCTGCCAGGATTTCTGAGTTGGAGATATACACCTGCAGTCCTTCTGCAAACCCACTGAGCTGGGAGTGGAAAGTGTTCTCTGGGCACAGTGTCCCATAGGTCACCTGTTCATGAGGGAGTGAGTCCCCTGGAGAGAACAAGTGTACAGTGAATATCAATATCTATCTGCAGAAAACCACAGAGCTGGTTCATAATGCTAAAAAGAGAGACTGTGAGATTACACAGACCGTGGTAATTCCCTGATATCTATAGTGCTTCCCCATCACATTATAACTCGTGTACATGGTATTATTAAAATCCTACAGTACAGCCCCATACTGTGTTGACTAGATCATACCGTGTGGAAAAGTGTCTGATTTTCAAACAGTGAAAGAAACTTATTTTTGCCAACCAACTGGTTTACAAATAAACTACAATTAAGTGAGCACTTGCCTGCAAATAAGATAAATTATTTTTATAACTGTTGGGGAAAGTCTGCTTAGCATTTTGTGATTTTTATTCTATTATTTAATTAGACAGCATTCACAAAAGATGTTCTAAAAGCTCAAGATTTGCCCTGTCACTGCTGTAAATAGCTTTTCCAGAGCTCAGCAGACTTTGCTTGCGTGGCAGGAGAACACCGGGCTGGCACCAGCACATAAATACACCGGTCACAGTCACAGCTGGGTGACCCGAAAGGGTGACCTGAGTGCTATGGATGGTGACCTGTACCAAGACTGGTCACACAATGCTCACCCCAGTTCACGTATCTTTGTATTTCAGGTCTGCGGGGTCTGATGCTGTCAGTCATGTTGGCCTCCCTGATGAGCTCCCTGACTTCCATTTTTAACAGCGCCAGCACCCTCTTCACTATGGACATTTACACCAAATTCCGAAAGCAACCATCTGAGAAAGAGCTGATGTTAGCTGGAAGGTAGGTACAATCATGGCCAGCACCAGGGGCTTCATGGGCTGGAGCCTCCAAAGGTGCCCCCAGTTCCTGGGTGAGACCCGCTTTGGTGATGCGGGGGCAGCGCAGCAGTGGCCTCCTGTGGCCGGTCCCACCTCAATTTCCTTTGGGAAAGAAACACCAACTTGCTCCCAGTTTCATTGACAGTGGTGCATGAAGTAGCTGAACTAATTCCCAACATTCAAAGGGAACTATTTTAAAGTGTCTTCCCAGGCTTTATGCTGCACCACACCACAGCAGAACCAGCTCTTCTGGTTGATCTGCTATTGATTTGTCTCTAGACATAACAAACAAAGGAGAAAAGTAATTTTCTATGTTTTGATTGTATATTCAGCTCTGTGCTGAGGGATATTCTCGACAGACACAATATCCAGCTTGGATTTCTTTTGTTTGGTCAATGGTAATTGGCCATTATCATTGATTTTGCTGGTTGAAAAACGATATGGATATTTAAATTATTGATGAATTGTGTTTTTTTCCTTTCTGATAGATGCTTCTAAGCAGGCAGCTAATTGAATATCTGGCTATGTTTACAGGGCATTTATGTTACTCTTAATTGGCATCAGCATTGCCTGGGTGCCTGTGGTGCAGTCGGCTCAAAATGGGCAGCTCTTTGATTATATTCAGTCAGTTACCAGCTACCTGGGACCTCCCATCGCCGCTGTCTTCCTGCTCGGTGTCTTCTGCAAGAGGGTCAATGAACAGGTAAGTACAAATTAAGAAACAGCTACACTCCGTGTTCCTTAAGGCATTGGGAGAACAGCTTTTTGGTTTAGTGTCTTTTATTAGCAATTTCTTCCTGTTTATTTTAATTCCCACTATTGTCCAGGGATTCTGAGTTTACATACCCCGGGGCCTGAAGTTTCAGAGATGGGTTTGTAAAAGTTCTCTGCTAATCTGATAAATAGTCACCTAGGGATTCCTAGATAGCTCCAAAATGTAGGTTATCTATCAATCACTTTGCCAAGAAGCGTGTCAAATGGATAATTTATGGAGACATATTTAAAAGTAATCTTTTAGGATATCGGTTGCCAAACTGCTTTATCAGACGTATCCCCTTTCACCTTCCTCTTGACCACTATATACTTTGCTTGTTTGTTTAAAAGACCATTAGCAATGGTTTCATGCACTGTTTCACGTTGCATTTAGGACCTAGTCTGGGAATCACTGATTTTGATTCACAGAGCAGTGAACTGAGAAATATTGTACTTAAGCCTTTGTAAGTAACTCAGAAGGTGTGAGGTCTGTCACGTGCTTTGGTGGGACCATAGGGCAGTCATGGTGACTGCGTCTCAGATATTTTGAAAATTCAAAAGAGTTGGAAACCAAAGAATTCAGTTTCTTTTATATAATACTAGGAATAACAATATTTGCCTGGTTTGCTCCAAGGAGGATGATTTCAGTGAGAACCTAGAGAGAGAAGGGTTTTTAATATGGCTTGAGCTTTTTTCTCAGTGTTTTCTCTTGAGACTAGTTCAGTGGGATGTTCCATTTCCTATCCCAATATGGCTAAACCCTACAAATGGGTTAAATCTTTGTGCTCTTCATGTAAATCTGTCATTGTCTTTTGTTGGAATTTTACCTGAGTAAGAATTCAGTGTCACCCATGGGGGTTTGTGTACACTGCACAAAATATAGGTAAATAGGGGAGACAAGAATCAAAGTTTCTGAGAACTGGAGACTTGCACAAAATAAACTCCATTACTGTAATTACTTATAAGATCTATCAACATTTCTTGCTTGGAATCATTTTTAATTCTGCCAGAAATGGAACTATCTTGTCCTACTCCAAAACCTTTTTGTAAGGACACTGAGTATTTGAACACTGAGTAATTAAAACTAATTGAACACTGAGTAATTAAAACTATTTTATTCTTAAACTGAGCATTAAATTTACAATATTTTTAAAATAGAGATTTATAAATTTGCATTACCATCGTTTTTTAACTTGACAAAGCCAGAGAATGGCTGAGATTGGAAGGCACCTCTGGACTAGTGTAACCTCCCCTACTCAAAGTGGGTGTAATGAGCAGGATGCTCAGTTCCATGAATATCTCCAGGGATGGAGACTTCAAGATGTCTCTGGGCAACCTCTTGCAACGTTCAGTCACCCTTAGAGTAAAACAAACAAAAAACATGTTTAAACAGAATTTCCTGTATTTCAACTTGTGGCCAGGCATACCTGTGTCTTTTATACTTTGGGCTAGAGTAATATATATCTAGCAGAAAAACATCCCTCAGAAATATTGAGAATTAACTTTTAACTAATTACTAACAGGGTCATTAAAAGATAAACCTGACACACATTTCAGGAGTAATGACACACTCTTGTAGCTCATTCCATCATCCTAGAACTGTCAGGGATTTAGCCCTCAAGGATAAAAAGATGTGAGAACAACCCTTGGGATGTGCATCCATGGCTGGAGCCTGCCCTGTACATGGAGAGCGTTGTGTGCAGACAGAAAACTTTGAGAAATCAGCTGGATAAAATGTCTTCCATGTTCTTTCTCTGAGCTGCTTTCAGTTGTATTAATACACTGAGCTGTAAATATGGCCACTGAAAGTATCCGGGTTAAAACCCATGTGCCAAAGCCGGTGTAAAACATAACTGCTTCCATGTTTCCTCCAGCACCTGTTCAGAGCTTAGTGCTTATTCCCATGCCTGAAATGACCCATTTTGGTACTTCTGCAGGGTGCCTTCTGGGGCCTGATGATTGGGCTGCTGGCTGGACTGAGTAGAATGATTACAGAGTTTGCCTATGGGACTGGCAACTGTGTGACCCCTTCCAAGTGCCCATTCATCATCTGTGGGATTCACTACCTTTACTTTGCAATTATTCTTTTTGGAGTTTCTGTCATCGTCATCCTGGCAATCTCCTACATGACTAAGCCCATTCCTGACGTGCACGTGAGTATTATTGCAGTCCTTCTCCTCAAGAAAGGGAACTTAATGAAACCACCAGTTTTAAACACTGGTACTCGGTATACTGCCTCCTGACATTCCAGCTACCCGCATCATAGGGTCTTTTTAAGAAAGCAAAGGAAATAGTCTTCATTTATCTGTCACAAATCTTCAGTGGCTCCTGATAATCTTAGACATTGACTTAAGGGACGTTTGGGACGCTGTGTTTTTATAGCTTGTTCATGTTCTGAACAGTCTGATTTGTCTGTGTGGGGTCAGGCTGTAGATTCATGAACTCACTTTGTTTCATGGCAGCTTTACCGCTTGTGCTGGTCCTTGCGGAACAGCAAAGAAGAACGTATTGATCTTGATGCAGAAGAGGAGCAGAACAAAGCTGATGAAAGGGATGAGGAATCAGGTAACTGTTATAATGTCTGTAGATTCTGTCAATAGATTTGTGTATCCCTGTTTCATTCCTGGACAAACATTAACATGTTTGATATTCAACGATATCCTCTGCCCACCCAACAACGAACGCTCAAACCCACACATGGACACGGTGAGTAAGCTGCCTTTTAGCAGTCTATCAAGCTCAGCGTAGACCAGAACAAAGTGGATTCAAAGGCAGAAGATCCTGCTCTCTAGGTAGCTAGATGTCAGTTCTGGGACTGAAACAATGGAGATGCTTCAGGTCAGAGGTGGTGCGTGTTGGCAGAACTGCATGTGACTCCAGCACTTGGAATGAAACAATGAGAATTCACTTGAAAATAGTAGGCAGTAGCCAGGATTGAAGGAGCAAAGATCTGGTGCAAGGGACCATGAAAGCAAATTGCCAGAAATCCATCTGGGTAAAACCACCTGCTCTCTTTGCTGGTTCTGCTGCCAACTTCCTTGTCATAAGTATCCTCAAATTAATTCATTCGTCTTTACATAAAGTATATAAAGTTTTGAAAAAATGGAGTTTGATCTTCATAGCTCTGTTTGCTTCTCCAATACCAAGTCTCTAGGCTGCCAAAGGTGCAAGTGCCTTCTGCAAAAGGCTCTCTTGAAACATGTAGAAAATGACTCTTTTTCCAGGCGAGCTGTAAAAAGTACTGCCTTGTACTAAAATGTTTCCACGTAATTCTCACTATAAACCAGAGCTCTATGTTAAATATAGCTGTGTCCTCAGTCACAGATAACCTCTGGTGCACGTGGTGGTCCATGCTTACATTTCATGACCAGTATGTTATTCCTTCCAGTTAATGAGGAAAATCAAGAAGAACAGGGATGCTTTAAGAAAGCGTACAACTGGTTCTGTGGCTTAGATCAACAAAAAGGACCCAAACTGAGCAAGGAGGAAGAGGAAGCATTGAAGAAGAAACTGACCGACACAAGCGAAGTGCCGCTTTGGAGAAATGTTGTGAATATCAATGGCATCATCCTATTGACTGTGGCTGTGTTTTGCCATGCCTTCTTTGCATAAATCTCTGATTACAGGCCTGAAATAGTACTGTATTGTCAAGCAAAAATGATGACTTGTAGATTTAGGACTAAATACACTTTGTATTTTCATTGTCTATCTTTGTAAAAAGTCAGGGTGATTTACTCTGCTGATTGTCTTATCACAATTTCAACAATCTAAACATGAAATTTCAAGAGAGAGAATTTTTCAGTCAATCCAGGGCTAATAGAGGCTCAGAATTTCCATCCAATATTCTCTCTACTCATGATACATTTCATATTTTAGGTACAGAACAAGGCTGCATGAGCCATATTTCAAATCAGGGTTTGTAAACTACCTTGTAGGGTTCATTTTCAACCCTCCTTCTTCTGATAATTCAAATTTGTCTTGTCTTTGGCTATGATAATTTGATTACAAAACACCCGCAACAGCTGAGGGACCATAATATGAATTCAATTTAAAATCGTTTTTGTTCCCTCCAAACATGGGATATCTTAGATACAGGATTTATGTATATATTGATTAACCTGACACAATATCTAACTTTCCATTGTAACTATTTTCCTCTTTTTTTTTCACTTTTCATTGTGTTGTGTTTCTCAGTGATTGGTGGAACACTAACCATCTGAATTGATTGCATTTTGAAATTAGGGAAAACATGTCCCAGTGATCATAATAAGAATTCTGCTCATGATAGATTCTCTGTATAAGGTTAGCTTCAAAAAGTCCTTTCTTTATATTTTAATATGTACCTATACTTGAATGTGAAGCTTTTTATACAAAATACATATATTATATATACACATACAATACATTATATATGCACTATATATATTAAGTATATTTAAAATATATATGTATGTGTGTCTATATATATATTTATTTCCTACTGATCAGTTTCCATCTGGGCATGTCAAGTCAATCTCTACCCACCATTACTAGGGCCTCGGTATCGTCGGGTTGGTGTTAATGTATTGCCTCTTTCTATGGACTCTGGAAACAATTCTGGCAGGTGGCTCAAAGCATCAGAACACTGGGCTCGCATCTTCCTTTCAGGTGCATCTGAAGGCTCTGAACTGCTTTTGTGCAAAGATAGAGGTCTTTCCTCTGAAGATTTCATTGACAGAATTCATGCTGTACAGCAGTATGAGTTAACAGTTCATGAGGAAGAATAGTCACAGCTGTGGGATATCAGCTAAACCACTCTGATTGTCTGCTCTTGATGAGTTTGATACCAGCTGGAGATACAGAAAAAGATAGATTTAACATTTCAAAGCAAAAAGCAATAGATCTTCTTATTGTCTAATTCAGCTTCCCGGGGAATCAAGCCTAAGAAGACGACGTGGGTGGCTGGAGTCAAGCTGCACCACAGTTCCCTGTTCCTGTTGCTCGTGTCTCACGCGATGCTGTGCTGCCTCCACGTGTGTCAGTGCAATTCCAGCACTTGCCATAAATGCACCGACTCCTGCTGCTTTAATCACTCTCACTTCCTAAGCTTCTCTCAGTATCTTTTCTTCATTTGGATCCCAACCAAAACGCTCTGGATTCAAGTAGAATCGCAGCTTCTCAAGGTTTTGCATAGGCCAGATCAAATCAATACTATATAAATACCAGTGCAAACCTTTTTTCTTACAGCTAATACAGTGATAGAGTATTTTAAAGACCATGCAATTAATTATATTTAATGGACTATGAAGACTTGTATGTATTAAAGTATTTGTATATTTTAAAATGTTTGGTGTCCACAAAATGATGGGATTTTTATACAGTGTGATGGCAGACTGCGAAACTTAATTTGGTGTCTGGGTTTTGGCTCTGGATGGTAGTGATTACCTTCCATTTGGTAATGGATGACAAACAAACAAGAAGGACTTTAGTGAGGATTGCCCCGATCCCTCTTTGTTACAAAAATATAATATGGTGAAGCTATAGAGCCATTTGGGTAGAGACAAACACCACAAGTGATTTCCTGGCAGGCTGAGCAACCTGTAGTGACCTCCTGGTTAATCAGCACCATTACTTCATTCTCCTTCCCAGGATTAAAGAATTTTGAAAAACTCTCAGTTTCCTGGGGACGTTCACTGTACATCCTCAGCACCTGTTTCTGGTCTGGTCTGAAAACTGGACGTGGTGGGGCAGAGTTCAGATGGTTATGCAGAGTTTGACTGCTGCTCCTCTCGCTTTGTAGCAACTCATAGGAAAATTGTCTGATGCTGCAGAGAGCTGATAAACCTTTTATGTTTAGACTAAGAGTTACGTGCCACCTCAGGTTGGCAGCCATTGCATTCAAAGGCAGTTTCACGATCTTTCACCAAGAAAATGTCTTTTGTTCCCTTCTCAAGGAATTCTGTGTTATTGTGGGACTCTCAGACAAAACCCAAAAAGTAGCTTATGCCTTCTCATGCTTTAGCAATGGGAACAGGGAGCACCTCTCCTTGTTCCCTGAGTCTGACTGTAAATTTGCACCACTGCAGGTTGTGAAGAGCCTCCATCCTGGCACACCGCTGGCCAGCAGCACCACAGACACAACACAACTCTATTTCAGGTGATCCTGAGACATCCCTGATTGTCCTGACAGATGAGTCATAGCGTTACAGCTTAGTTTAGTGGGCTTTAGGTAGATATACAGAATTATCTTAAATGAATTGCACAAAATAAAATTAAAAAGTCACCTAGTAGAACGTAAGCCAATTGCGACACTGATATATGAAGAACACACAGTAAACAGAATTTACATTTAAGAATTGCTACATAACTTTCAGGTCAAATTCTGAAAAGAGGTAAACAGTCTTAATTTATATTTTCATTTTCCTGTATCTCCCCAAACAAGTGTATATTAATTATTAATCACAGAAGCACTGTTCTTAGAATTTGGTTTTATTCCTATTTTGTTATTGAAAAAGTTTATGCACTGAATGTTGGAGGAGGGAAGCTTTTGGCTTAATTTGGAATGCACCTGTAGTTCTAGCCAAAATCTCTTTCCACCGCAAATTAGGACAGAGCACAAGGCCGAGTTCTTCATGTGCAGGTGGTTGTGATCAGAGCACCACCAGCACCTGTGATTGCTAATTGGCTCAACTCCTGCTCTGATCACTTTCTTAACTGGCAAAATAAGGAAAGTTTATATGAAGTAAAAGCTGACACAAAAATGAGGAGCAAAGAGTAATGATAAAAATATACGACACCAGTGGCATTTGGGAGAAAAAGCTATAGAGTCTTTGGAGAACACTGGTATCCATTGGTTTGAAGCACTGAGCTGGAGGAGAATTTTAAGCTGGTATTCCTGGGGGTAGAGAGTGACACTGCACAAAGAAGGGAGGTTCACAGCAAAGCTCTTCTGAGGGAGGCTGATTTTTATTTTTTATTTTTAAAAAAATTTATTTAAAGCTCTTATGTCCCAGCTGCAGGTCTCTGTCCCACAGCTGCAGCGATACTGCGAGAGGGGAGGAGAGAGCAGTGATTAGAAGCTCCCTGATGAATTTAACATACAGTATCAGGGATTTAACAGTAGAGGGAGATACTGCACTGGGGAGGGTGGGACATGCACCCCCCCCAAGCTTTCAGGTGGTGATTCCTGGCGTTTTTGGATGGAGTGAGCATTGCAGGCCTGTGCGAGAGAACTTACAGGATGGAGCAAAACTGCCCTCGCTCCAGTATCTACTGGGAGTTCTGAGGAGAAGCGCAATGACCAGCACCAGTGCCTGAGGTTATGACCCTCATCATTAATAAGGTAGTGTGAATTTTTATTTACAGTATTACAGCCTAAAACTTTAAAAACTTAGCTTATATTAAAAGTATCTTAAATTATTACAATGGCTTTCATTCATTCAAATAGCAAGTTTTGTCTCGCTAAAAATAGGTCCTGTGCTTGAACTTTTCAGGATAGTTTGTGTGTAGTCACAGGAAAGACATTCTGCCTTTCTGGATTAATTAGCCAAATCTGACTTTCCCACACTCTTTATTTTGTCCTTAGACAAAAAATATTTCAGCTCTATACATTTTTAATATTATTATTTAAATAGCAAATGTAGTTGTGGGAAGCAAAAATACTCCCTGCTTTGGACCATGAAAAGGAGAGAACTAAAAGCTGCTTTTTTCCAGAGCAGGACAAAATGGTTCCCAGCTCTTGAGCTTCTGAAAGCAAACGGGGAGAAGAAAATGAGTCTGTAGTTGAAAGAACAAAGAGCCATAATATTCTTAACCTTATGGAAACCGTTAGAGAAAAGTAATGCAAACCTCTGTGTTCGAGGTGAGCTCTGCCTGGGTGGGACACGGGGCTCTTGCAAGAAGCTCTCGTTCCCCATGAACACAACTGTCTTGTCGTCCCCTGCCAGGGCTGAGAATTGTTCGACAGCTGATTTGAAAATTTGGTCTATGTAGAGTGTAACTGAATTAACTCCAGTATTGACCTGTAGCCACGTTAATTATATCTGGGCCTTAATCATTATTGTCTTCAAGCTAAAAAGGCAAATAATTTTTCATTGATGTTAAAAATCTGCCTAGGTGCTAATGCTGTTGTAGTGCAGAGCACTGTGCAGCCTATAGTGCTGAAGACAAAGACTTGCTGTATACATAGCATTTCCTTTAAAACAATGAGTTTAATTATAGTGTGTGAGTGTGCCAGATCCTGACATGTTAATTTAAGTATTTATAGTGTGTGAAGCAATTCAAAAGGATCTTTACCATTTTTGTGACCAAGTCTGTGGCAGCTTTATTATGGAGTATGTTTGACTGAAAGCTAAGTCAGTCTGAGGGGGCTCATTCATCAGCTGTGTTTCTTTGATCTAGCTAATTATTTTACTAACACCTAGAGTGCTAATTAATTGCCCAGCTTTGCAAAGTAGGGACTGTTTTCTCTCATTCCAAAGCTATAGACAGCCATGGCACTCCCTGGGAGCGTTGTTTCAGTGCTTCCCTGGTGCTTAGTCCTTTTGTGGCTGTGAATGGTCAGCACCAAGACCACTGCACGGGCAGCAGGGATGTCTCTGGGGCAACACCCATGATGTGTGTCAGCAAACGTGTCCTCATTCAGAAAGGAGAGAATGTCCATATAAAACTATTGGCACCACAGCTTGTCCATTGAGCATCACGTAACATCAGTGTCATCATCGTGTTGGTGAAGCTCATGGGGAACATGACCCTTGGACTTGTCAGGACAGGTGACCTTCTCATTTTATCAGAATGCCAGTATGAGAAGAATTTGAGGAAGCATTTTTCATTTTGCTTAAGGGCATTTCATTTGTCTTAAGGGCAACAGTGTTCTTGGCAGTTAAGTAATAACTGAGAAAAGTTAAAATACTGCTAGGGCCAACGGGTGTCTTGGGTTAACGCCAACCTGATTTATAACTCAGCGTTACTGTAACTCCAGTACATCTTGTTCTGCTTTGTTTCAAGATTCGGTGTACTTCAGAAGAAAGAGAATCCTTTAATAAGGATTTTTTTTAAGATATGAAAATTCATTAAATTATTTGTGAAATTATAGAATCAAAGTTAGTTTAACAATAAGTAAGAGTATTGAGAAACCTAAAAATCCAGGCTTATGCTGTGTATTTTCTACTCAATTTTATTTACCCTATAATTTCTGTTCATGCCACTGGGTTGTTTTTTGTCTCTCTTCCAAATATGTTGGGTCCACTTGGATTTTTCCTTATTTCGCCATCAGTTTTTCTCTTTGTGAAAACTTGTTCTGGATTGCTTTGATTTCCCAACTGCTATTTCAGAGCTGCAATCTCATCTCCCATCTTAGAGACATTGCTTTATGAGGGAGACTCAGAAACACACTGAAACATATCCCCCCGGAATTACTGGATATCTTAGTAACTGTTGACATTGGTGGATTGTCTTGAAATCTGTTTTTTTGCCTTGTTACTAAATATTGGGTAGCCTAGAGTGTGAGCCCTATAAAATTGTATTTCTTCCTTTTTTTGACACATCTTCAACTAAAACTGGGCATATTATTTCCTGCCAAATAACATAAAAAGAAAGCATGTCTACATTTCCTCAGGGGAAAAAATATACATTGGAACATTTAGTTAGGAGTTTTACCTATTTGACTAATTTCAATTACATTTGAAATCTCAAAAGTCTTTATGAAGATTGTGAAGGGACATTTTGGATGTTGAATTGTGGCTTAGAAACTGATTTCATGATGGAGATTTAGGGCTCAGCCTATTACTGTGGGAGCAATTGTGTGTCAAATTTTAATATACCCTGAAAAGTTATTTTTTTAAATAAAAACTTACTGCTTAATTCAGGTTCCTGATAGTATTACAAAGGAGGCAGCGTGATATTTCTCTGCTCTGTCAGGTAGATCTGGGGCCCCTTGTCCCCCACACTGTGACAGCGTGTGGCCTCCTGCAGGATATCCCAGTAGGAGATGCCAAGGTAACAGCTCCAGAAACACCACAGATGGTACAGAACAGTATTCTGCAATAAATAGGGTTATTTCTGCACTAGTCTGTGTTGTCAGCAGCATCCTTTGCTTCCCATAGGCTGTTTAACTCCGCCACCATCGTCCTACGTGGGGCTGTGCTCCTGCAAACACTTATCATCCTTTATGTCAGGTAAAACTAAAATATATAGAGCTCAATATAGCTTTATAAGTAAAAAAAAATAAATGTAGTAATGGCTCCTGCCTGTTCTTTATGCAGCCTTTGAATTAGGGTGTTTGTACAGGCAGTACGTGGTCACTACAGCCCAATGGAGTTACTGTTGGGATTGAAATATCATATTTTCTGTTGTCAGACGTACCAGTGTCAAAGCACTGCTGAGACAAAGCTGACCCATGGAAAGGGCACCACCAGCATCCATAGTTCACAGCTCAGCTGAGGCCGTGCTCCGTTCCTCTGCTGTGGGAAGGTAAAACAAGAGCATTGATACCACAGAGAGCCTTCTTTAGAAACGGGTGATACGGCTTTAAGGGCAAGAGCAGGCAGATGCTCAGAATGATGCAGGTACGTCCAAGCACAACAGTTAGGTCTGAGTAAGCTAAATCTCTTCTAGTCAGAGCAGTTCAGTCTGGTTGGTCTTATTTCTACATCTGAACAAGCTAATTATTTAGCGAACTCGTTGAAGCTTAATACCTGAATTATCGGGGAAGGCTGTGACAGAATTTTGGAACTGAGCTAAAATGATCATTGTTACTGTATTCTCCTGTGCAGTTCTGTTAGTGCAGATGAGCCTCCCCTTCTGTTTTCTTCCCTAGGCCTCTGCTGAACATTGTTATTAAGTTGCCTGGCGCTCTCTTATTGAATTGGATGCACTCTGGCACCAATATGCATTAGATATGAGTGCCTTATGTATGTAAAGTGTGTTTAAAAGCCAGAATTCCTCCAAGATCCTGCCCAGAGGGAATAAATCCAACTGACTCAATACTTTTAAATCACATGTTTATGGGAGAGGAAATTCCCCCTCTGGTTAGGTTATGGAAGAGTAATGTTTTAACTTTAATCATTTTCTACACAGTGAGCTTACACTGCGTCTAAGGGTAAGGCAGTTTGCAGTGTGATGCAGGGTGGGTTTCTGCAGTGGAAAAGCCAACCTGACCAACAGCCCAGATTATACAGATGATGCAGCGTCTTTTTAGCTACAATTTAGTAACTTCTAGATATAAAAATACCTTATTGAGAGCCTAACCCGAGTGAAAACACCCGGGACTCCCTGTGAAGCTGAGTCAGCTGCATTATCACACCGTCCCTGGTCGCTGAGAACAGCCAGGATTTGTCCTGCCAGTTTGCTTTATTGCTTTGCCCAGGCCTTCTGCTCCTGCCTCTGAAATTACACACTTGCAACTGCAGAGAGAGATATTTCCACCTTATCTGTAGTGACCTGCCTTGGGAGGGCTGGACTGCTGGATTGCTACTGACTGCTGGAGAGCTTAATTATGAACCTTTCTTTCTAATATAATTAATTATTGACTAATTTTTGATAGGCTGAGATTGAAAAAAATTCTAAAAGGAGAGAACTTTATAGAGAAAACAAAAGGGTCAGTTTCTTGTATCACAGGAAAATCTCTGTAACTCAGGAAATAACTCCTAGTGAAGAATTCTAGGCTTCCTAGCTTTTTTTTTTCCCCGTTATTCACCTGCGACCTGCAATATAGATGTGAAACTGCTGATAAATGACTTTTCAGGAGGAACTGGCACAGAGAAACCAAGGAAAAGAGTTTTGGTTTTGAAGTTCTCCTATAATCATGCAACTTTTACAGCCAGAGAACAACAGAGGGCAATAGATCTCTATGAAACATCATGTCTTGAGAAAGGTTTCCATTTGATGACACTGATGGCAATTTTGGCAGCTCTCTTCACTGCCTCAGAGGGGTCATTCAGACACTGCTGAAATGTGTCGGTGTGATCTAGGAGTGTCCTGCGGCCCTGGGGTACCTCGGCCAGCATGGTGAGGGTTTTGATTGCACTCAGACGGGCTTTGGTTCCCTCAGCAACCAACTTCAGCAGAGGTGGAATGGCCTCAGCATCCAGGGCTGAGAATCTCCCTGTAGAAAAATAAACTGGGTTTTAAAATGTGTTATTGTATATAATCAACATGCCTTTGAAGTACTGCTTCCTACTGCCTGCCCAGCTGCAGCCCTGGACAGCCCTGAGGGTGCAGTGTGAAGAGGTGGGACTCTCTTTCCTTTGGAAGACCAAAGCTAGCTGCCAGCTGTGTATCTTTAAGGATAAAGATCTTTCCTGGTTAATGTTATTTGCCTTGCACATTATTATTTCATTTGCAACAACTTATCTAAGAATTTGGGAGGCACTGTGTGACCACATAAGCTACTTCAGGGGTGCAGGTTAGATGCCCTAAACATTCTCCAGTCTTTTATTTTTAAAGACACTTCAAGCACTGAGATCTGCTCCTGCGCTCTCTTTGGAAGCCAGGAGGACTGGGACACAACTGCTGTTATTAAGTTTTTACGTCTAATTACTCATTCATCACACTGAAAATTTAGCAGTTAGTATTTTCAGTGTCATGTAAGTTACTTGGGAGGACCAGAGACCTTATTAATATTCATTCCTTTCCCAGCTGTGAGAGAGAAATTGCCTCTAACCACAAAAAGAGTTTCCAGAAAGTAGCGCTGCTCTGCTGAGGGCTGGGGATTCAGAGTAGCTTCAGGTGGATCTGAACTTGGGCAGAAAATGTCCCCCCTGGAGGGAAATGATGCAGGTGGGATAGATAAATAAATCCTTGATCTATTTCAGGTGAATGAAATGTGAAACATACTGTCTCCCCTAGACACTACGGGGGAGCAACAATAGTTGCTTGAGACAGATCTAAAGAAACATCCTAATCTCTTAGTCTCTTGAAGAGCTTTAACACTGAGAACCTGGGGGAGTGGGGCAAAGGGTTTTTTAACAAGTTGCCTTAGAATCAGATTTCTGGAAATTATCCCAAGAGAACTGCCTGTGTGTCTCACCCTGAGGTCTTACAGTAGCAAACATCAGTGCTCCTGCTGCACTAGCTTGGACTTCAGGGTCCATGTCTTCCAACAGGCTCACCAGCACAGGAATAACTTCTTCACATACCGCGACTTTCCCCTCTGGATGGGTGCTGGGCAGGAGAGATAATTAAGTTAATTTCTTGACTGGTGTTTGCTAACCATCCACATACCAACAGCCCCTCCATGTGCCTGGACCCCTACAGCCCTCCTGCCTTCCCTGACAACAGCACTGACACAGCCCCCCGCTCTGTCCTCTGGGGAGTCACAATGTTCTGACTGTTGGACAGATGGAAACACCACTCCCCGCACACAGAGAAAAGGAAGGGCATGTCTGTGTGTGCCTGGTGTCTATTAAATCTACTTACAATACTATGATATCATATTAACCTGTGTGTGCGGGCTTAACAATTCTTTAGGCTATTTTTAGGTGATAATTGGATATTATTTTTTTTTTGCTTTCTATGATACACTGGAGACTGATGGGCAACAGAATGTAGGATGAAGTATTCTGGTGGTCCTACTTAGTCAACTTAGTTAAAAAAAACTGATTATTGAACCCTATGCAGATTTTAAAACCTGCTAAATCAGGTATCTGGAATTAATTCTTCTCCTAGATGAATTTTCTTTCTTTCCAGCCTCTTTAATGTGGGGAATATTCAACATAGACCAGCTACTGCTGAGACCTCGAACGTAGCTGATGTCCATGCTTTAAGTGCATTTCTGGTTCCTTTCTGTGACTCATTTTATCTATACTCTCTTTTCCTGTAAGACCTCACTTTGTTATACAACATGAGGCTGAGAGAGCTGGGGTTGTTCAGCCTGGAGAAGAGAAGGCTCCGGGGAGATCCTGTAAGAGCCTTTCAGTGTCTGAAGGGGCTACAGGAGAGCTGGAGAGGGACTCTTTGTCAGGAAGTGCAGTGACAGGACAAGGGGCAATGGTTTTAAATTGGAAGGGGGAGATGATTAGATCTTTGCAGTGAGGGTGGTGAGACAGTGGAACACGTTGCCCAGGGAGGTCATGAGTGCCCCATCCTTGGAGGGGTCCAAGGCCAGGCTGGATGGGGCTTTGAGCAACCTGGTCTGGTGGGAGGTGTCCCTGCCCAGGGCAGGGGGTTGGAACTGGATGCTCTTCACAGCCCCTTCCAACCCAAACCATTC
>BJBW01001899.1:0-13511 GCA_004320125.1 Scolopax mira
TGAAGTTGAGGACAGGGGAGGTTTAGATTAGATCTTGGGAAGAATGACTTTCCTGAGAGGGTGGTCAGGCCCTGGAACAGCCTGCCCAGGGAGGTGGTGGAGTCACCATCCCTGGAGGGATTTAAGAAACATGTAGACATGGCTCTTCAGGGCATGCTCTAGTGTCCCAGGTTGTTGAGGTGTGGTGGGGTGTTGTGTGTGGTGTTAGTGTGGGGTTTGGTTGGTGGGTGCTTTTTTTTTATTTTTTTTGTGTGTGTGTGTGTTTTGTTCTGTTTTTTTGTCTTCTGTTTTTTGGTTTTTTTTGGTTTTTTTTAATGTGGTTGGTCTCGAAGATCTCAGAGGTCCCTTCCAACCACAGAGATTCTGTGATTTTGCATGTTTCTTAACTCCAAGTCCCACAGGAGAAGGACACAGCCGGTGCCACTGGGAGCAGGAGCTCCCATCTGCTGGCACACCCCCCACCAGCCTTGCTGTTCACATCACCCTCCGACAAAACCCCAAAACTTCTCATTTTAAAAAATTAAGCCTGGGGTAAATTTTACAATTTTACAAAGTAAGCCCGGGTCCCAACATCACTTGTTTCATAAGCAACTCCCACGCTGTCTCGCTGGGTTCCTTGCAAAACCCAGTATATTGTGCTTTTTGCCCTGGAACTACAACAGCACGTAGTTATCTGAAGACACAGAAAGTGCTGTAACCACTAACACACCTCTTCCAGCAAGAAAATCATCCAGATGATGCCTTTTGGTTATCTTTTTGAGGCTGGGTGTCGGAGAAGTGTAACCCCCCCACTCCTCCCCAATGCCAGCAGAGAGGAAGGCTCTCCCCCACCCAGCACGTCCCTGCAAAGAGCCCCAAAAACTCCATACGATCCAGGATACATTAAGGAAGATGATTTCATCTGCAAGAGCTCAGGTCAGATCCGACAGCACGAGAAACCACCTGATTGCATTGGGGTGACATGAGGTATTTAGGCAAAGAGTAGGATGGAAGCAATGCTGGTAACCAAACCAGCTCTTGGTCACAGCAAAGATGTCACAAGCAGAGTGAACTGGGAAGCAAGAAGTACTTTAGGGGCTTTATCTTGTTGTTTTGGTTTTTTTTTGTTTGTTTAATAAAGAAAAAAACAAGGTGATAAGACGTGAAAAATTCTATACCATAAACCGAATGCTTCACTCACAAACACCCTTCATAAACAACATATAACCCCCCCAAAAAATACTATTAAATAAATAAAGCAAGTGAAAAAGAAAGGAATGGCAGACTAGAATATTCTTGTTTCAGTTGCCCAACAGAACAAGTGTTACTTAAGCAGTGTGAAGGCAGATTCCTATCTTTGCCTCATTGAATAGTACCTTATTCTCTGAATAGCCCCCACGGAAATAACAGCCACTACTCAAGAATTCAATAGCTTAATGAACGTAACAAGATGGCACAATCTGGAGCTTAATCTGTATGTACTTTGAATATTTGTGCTTTATTAGTTTCATTTCAAAATAAAAATACATTTAAAAGTTACAGCAACTCAAGTGCCACTTGGCTTACGATCTATTTTTCCAGGAATTCTTACACTATCCAAATTCCCTAATTGCTAGGACTCGTGCAGCTAAAGGAGAAATACATCTTAAATGAAAATATTCTTTTTCTTTTGTAATGCATAATTAACACAAGCTTTTCTAGCTTCAGCAGTGGTAAATCTATCCTCTTGAAAAATACACACATCATTTTCATGCTACAAATTAAATTTGGTGTGGTTATGCTTTCAGTGCTCAACAAGTAAAAGCTTGTAAATGAAAAGCTGAAGCATAAAGGTATGGCAAGTCTCATTGAAGAAATCAAAATCTTTGGGAAAGAGGCATTCCCTCCCGCAGAAGTTAAGAAAAGCTGCTAATAATTAAGTACTGCTGTTGATTAACACCACTTTACGTGTTTATTTTTGAAGTCCTCATTGAAGCAGATTGCGATATAAGGCTAATCAAATCACTGCACTTCACTCCCAGACGATGCCTGGCTTTAATAACCACCCAGCAGTTGGAAACTGTCAAAATATTTTACAGCTCAATTGTAATTACCCTCCAAGTCTAAGCACGCCGTAATTGGGCGTTAGCCATGTTCTAGGGGTGTTACAGCAACACGCAGCAGCAGTTGCTTCTCCTCTGCTTCATTTTATAACGTGTGTAAAACTCCTGCAGGATCTGCCTCACAAAATTCTGAATGAAATATTAGCAGGCTGTCTGCAGAGACAGCTTTTCTTTTTTTTATTTTTTAATTATTCTTAATACAATACAGCATTTATATCAGCCCTTCAAAAATTCGCCTAATGTTTAGAACGGACACAATTTGTTCAGCAACTTTTTTCTTTTTAAATTGATTTCAACTCCCTCCAGTAAAAAAACCAAAACAAATGTTGTCAAATAAATCCCAATTAAACATTTGACCAAAAATATGCCATGCTAAACCCAGCAAAATTAAAAGCTTTGAGACACAGGATGATTTTGACTTCAAGGAACAAAATGAGGAGATCACAAATAAGAGAAACTATTCCAAGCACTGCCACAATTTAGTAAGATGAGGAATTTGAAAGGGTTTTTGGCATGTACTGTTCTGTAGGTGATGAGCGTAACGCTCGTCAGCGTTGCGCACAGACAACAGCCTGATGGGTTTTCTTGACCAGACAACTCTACAGAAGACTCTTCCCAGTTGGTGTTTCTAAGGCAGGATCAGAGATTGGTGATCCACTGGGCTTTCAGCACGATTCGAATCCTTAATCCATGCATTCACTGTCACTAACTCCACAGTGACAAGCCAGAAGACACCACTGACTCTCCACTACATCCCTATCCAATGGATTAACACCCTTCAGAGACGGCATTTACGCCGTTGAGCTGACAAGTTCTAAATGGAAGGAGCGTTGACTGTTTTAAGTGTCCTTCGGACTGAGTTTACATGGTTGGGTTAAACAAAATTAAGTATTCTGGAAAGAAAGCCTCTCAATTGGTCCCAAGATGATGTGACACCCAATGTGCCTCTGGTGTGGACCGCTCTTGATTCTAAATATTTGTCTGCAGACCACTCTAGATGGAAAGACTGCACCAGAAGACTTGGGTCTTCCAACCAGTAGCACCTATGCTATTAGAAGGAGCCGTGGGGGAAGGTATTGATGGCTCTTCCTTGGGTCAGGGGATGGAGATGGGATTTCTCAGGAAGCCCCAAGGAGCTGTAGAGGGAAATATTTCAGCTGGCCCAAACGCAGGGAACTCCAGCTCCAGCCTCCCCGCATCTCCTCCAACAAGCCCGATCTCGCCCCGCCGCTGGGACGCGTAGGGCACTTCTCACTCCCACATCCCGGCCTCCTGCAACACCCCTCACCACACGGGCTCCTGGGGACGGGTGGAGGAGGGAAAAGAAGGCAGCCTTCATTCCTACACGTGGAATTTCCATGCTCTGGGAAGTGTAAATTAGAGCATTACTACTCGTTTGACAGTAAGTTTGCTAATAAATGAGTAGCAACATAGCTAATGGCGCAACGAGAGATTAAACGATTAGAACAATCTTTGAAACGGGGAGAATAAAGAGAAAAGAAAGCTTAGGTAAGGAAAAGCTGTGGTAATTTTCTAAACTTTGATGAACGTATAAAAGCCAACCTATTTTATACTGTGTTGATACTGCTCTAAATAAGCTTCCAGCGTAACCTACAAAAATTAATCTAATATTAAGTATTACTTCCAAGTTAGATGACCTTCTAAAAAGTTATTTAAAGTTACCTGCAGGATTCCTCACCTTAAAACCATGGGTTTTGCAGATTGCTGGGCAACACTTGGCAGCAGAAGCCTGACCCAGGACATGACCAGGAAAGATGTAGAGTGGTATCACTTAGGACTAAGATCCACCTTATTTTTAAAGCTGCCCAGGGGAAGAGTTCAAAGAGTAGCTTTGCCTCTAGTTGCAACAAAATTTACAGACTACTCAAATAGAAGCATGAGTAGGAGAATGATGAGTTGATAAATATATGTATAAATATAGATATAAAATATATACTTTAGCCATAGTGCAGTTTCTCAGTGAGTTACATTCACGCAAGTTTTTTTTCTATCACATGTAAATACTTAAGTCATTTGGCAATGATTTTTATTACCTCCTATTTATAAAACCTTGGCAGCATAAGAGCTGCCACTCTTTGACAGCTATGCTGCATTTTAAGCTTTTCAACGCCTCCTCCATCGTTGGAGGGGGAGGAGGAGGACACTGGGCTCTCCAAAGGAGAACTTGGGTAGAGAGGATTAGTCTCCGAGACTTCTGCCGGTCAGAGAAGAGGTTGGTGAGAACCCAACCAAGATGCTCCATGCCAGCCTTAGGGGATGCTGTCTCTGACCACCTGCTATGGAAAATGCCAGAGACCTCTCACGTCCTACATCAGTCATGAGCAATACAGTCGGCACTAACTTCTCTACCAAAAGAAGTCAAAAAGCACATTCTTATGGAGCCGAAACCTACAACTCATGGTCAAACTCACCAAGTAAGAAAAGAATTCTCTAACTTGAAAAGGACAAAATAGAAAATGAGATCCTTGTAAGATTTGACCTACCTCTTACCCCATTTTCACTCAATAAATACAAATATATCCCGTTTAACATATAATTTCATTTTTTTTAAAAAAAGCCAATCTATTTCTCAAATAGTTCCCAAGCCTTCTCCAGCAGTATTCACGTCACCTGGCGGGGCTCCACAAAGAGCCCATGGCTCTTGCCAAAAGCACCAGGAACAATGTTGAGAAGTTTAAGGATGTGAAATTACTAAAACCTGGTCAGAAAGTAGCTGTCCCAATGATGCACTTGACTCTTTTCTCCCATATTGGGCAGGAAATATTTGGTCAAGCGACCTTCTAGGACACAGTGAAGGTAAGACAAGTGGAGGGAAATCATGTGTCATCTGTGCACCAAAAAAAAAAAAAAAAAAAAAAAAAAAAGCACAGAACTCAAAATCAAATTTAATTTGTTTGGGGACCAGTTGCAGCACTTGCTTCCTTCAAACAAGGAAGGAAACCTTCTTTTCAAAAAGATCAGACTCCTGTGAGGCAAATCACTTAATGTCCTATGTGTTGTAGGGGTTCTCAAACTCTAAATACTTGCAAAAAGACAGATTCTAAGTGTTTTTAGACCAACCAATTCCATGTCCAAGGAGACCAGAAATGGAAAAAAAATTCCACCAACTCGGAAGCTCTTATTTTACTGGTTATTACCTATTACTGATACTTATGTCACATTTGAAAACAATAGTCAATATGTAAATATAAAAAGATATTGAGCTAAAAATAAAGCCTAATTTTAATAGGCAACACTCCTCCCCCCCCCCCTATTTTTTGTAGAAGTTTAACATTGTTGCTGGAAATAAATGTAAAATCAGTTGAACGCATTTGCAGAGAAAACACCTTCCCTTGGAAACCCCTCAAAAGCATTTTTCCTTTTTTTAAAAAAAATAAATAATGGCAATATTCCATTAGCATTTTAAGCCCCATAGGAGGGCTGTGGTTACAGTTAGAAGAATTGCACACTGAAATAATATTTGGTTTGCTGTAGTTTTATACTTAAGCTTTACACTTTGTCATAATTTCAGAAAGGGCGACATTTTAGGACGCTTTTAAAGCTTGATTGGCTTGATTTGGGGATTTCAAAGATCTATTTGCACCAAAGCAAGGCAGAAAATGTGCCCCTTGTGAAGGCTTGAAGAAGGTCACAGTTCCTTTGTCTCAGAGGCACTGATGAAGCGAGGGAGAAGGGAGATTTTGGCCGACCCATCAAAGACAAGGACACTCTACTCTTACTTGTGGGTCGCCCCACAAAGGACAACTGAGGAACCAGATGCTGCTCTGACCTGTTCATCCTCAGGGGATTGCAAATGAAAAGATTTCACTGCTCAAGAACCTGATTCAGGAGTGACTGAAGGACATTCAACTTCTTGTTGCCTTCAGTAGAGTCTCCGTTAAGTCTCATGAACTCCTAAAAAAAAAATCCCAGGTGGCTACTAATCACAACCATCAAGCTGTTGTTTTGAAATGCATTTCTCAGGTTTTGCTCTTGTGAACGTGATGGCCTCTCATGCAGCCCTACACGCACAGCCAGAGCCAGCAGCTCTGCTGGAGAAGGCTTGGGAACTATTTGAGAAATAGATTGGGTTTTTTTTGCTTTTAAAATCTGTAGGAAGACTCCTTTTCTTGAGGATAGGAGATGTGTTCCAACTCCCTGTTTACAGGGTTCCCCCAGCTTGCCCCACGGAGGAGAATGGGACGAGGCAGAATAAGCTGCATCTGAAGATGTTTTACATCCTCTGAAATCCAAATGTTTTTTCTCCAGACTGTCCCCTCAACAGCATAGCTCTCTTTCAAGCGCCATGTAGGCAATTTAATCAGTGAGTGCTTAATCAAGCTCTTAATATTACAATTGAACTTCTAATATAGTAAGCTTGCCAATGATTTTCATAACGTCAACAACATAATTTCCTTAATTAATTGTAGTTTCTAGCCAGCTCCTTTAAAGCCCTTTTACTGAGCCAGAGCACATGATTTCATTCACACTTTAAAAGCTTTTTCCATACATGCTTTTAAAAGTTGATTTGTCTGAATTATACATATGAACTATATTTAAAATTTGTGCATTCTTCATTACTACAAATTATTAAGTATCATTCAGGGATTAACACAACTCTCTACTAAAATGCAAAATAGCTCTTGTCAGTAATGAAACCGAGTGAGTTTCAAAGAATTGGTTGCACTTAATAAAAGGCAACAGAATACTTCTATAATGTAGAAAAATATTCTCTAAATCAACCGAGAGAAACCCACATATGCATGTTCTATTTTTAACTGAGATGAAGAAAAATTCAGTTTATCTAATAGGCACATAAAGTATAAAACTATTTAAGATATATCAGAAAGGCTTCTTGCTTTAAATGTGTTTGTAGCCTTTTTTTCCCCCCTTTCTAGACCAGCATCTATATAGAGTGCTTGCACTGTATGCATCTGGGATCCACCTGTGTACGTGTGGATAAACCCAATAAAAGAAAAATATTAGCAGGTTCTGAATTTTGTATCCAAATGACAAACTCTCCAGAGAAACGTCATCTGCTTTTCCCCTATGTTCCATTTATGCACTTTAAAATAACTCAGACAAAAAAGGTGAATTTAGACTATGTTACCCCACACAGACCCCTCAGAGAGCTCATCTAGCGAGAGTCACAGAGAACAGTCATTTTGACAGAGTAGGGAAAAAAAAAAAGGCAGAGTCCTAAAAACACACAGGCAGCTTGACTTCCACAAAACCTAGGATCACCCAGTTCCTTTGGATTTCTTTCTATTTATTTTCTTTTCTTTTATGCGCTTCATTTTTTAGGAAACGGTTGGGGTTTTTTTTCCTCCCTCCCTTGTTTTTTTTTTTGTCGCCACAGACACTCCCTTCAGGCAACCCCGCATCAACAATCCTCCCACGTTCAAAGTCGGCTACATCTGTTGCTCTTTCCCATTGTTGAAAATTCCTGCCTTAATCCTATTTGACTTTATTCATGCAAAGGTCATCCTGAATTCAACAAACGGAGGAGCGATAGCGAGCGCGCTGTTGAACATGGCTAAAAAATGCTGTTGCAGGCCACGCAGCCAGTGTGCCGGCACTATCTCAGGAGCCCTGGGCTCATGATGTGGCTCCCAGCCCTCGTGGCTGTGGCACGACGTGAATTGGCAACGTATTTCTCCCAGCAGCTTAGGGATACAACCATTTCCTTCTAACCGGCTCGATTCGCTCCCCTTCAAAAGGTTTGCGCTTAAATGGCGAACGCAACACGCGTATGTAATACGTGGCTCTTCCCCGAGCCCACGTGTGGCTTCTCTGTTCCTCCTGGTTTTTATCTCTCAGTACATCCAGCTTCACAAATCTACCAATCATAGAATCATAGAGTCATCTGGGCCGGAAGGGACCTCCAAAGGCCATCTAGTCCGACCCCCCTGCAGTCACAGGGACACCCCCAACTAGACCAGGTTGCCCAGAGTCTCCTCGAGCCTCACCTTGAATGTCTCCAGGGAAGGGGCCTCAACCACCTCCCTGGGCAACCTCTTCCAGTGCTCCACCACCCTCATTGGCAAGAACTTCTTCCTAATCTCCAATCTAAATCTNNCACCACCCTCATTGGAAAGAACTTCTTCCTAAGATCCAACCTAAATCTGCTTTTCTTCACTTTAAACCCATTGCCCCTCGTCCTGTCACTGCAGGCCTTTGGAAACAGGCTCTCCCCAGCCTTCCTGTAGCCCCCTCAGGTACTGGGAGGCCGCCATTAGGTCTCCCCAGAGCCTCCTCTTCTCCAGGCTGAATCAGTCCCTCTATGACTAACAGTGATCACTATTTTAAACAAACGAGACTAAAAATCCCATTTTCACAAAGGAGAGAGGAACAGTTAATATAGACGCCTTGCTTCAGGGCCACTACCACATCATTGATACGTTCACAGAAGCCATCTATTCTGGTTTTAGACTCATGATTTCTCCCCCAGAAATCAACACCAAAATACCCAGTAAAAATGTTCTGTCTCAGAACTGTGATTTATTCCCAGGTTTCAATATGTGACCACGGAATCACAGAATGATATGGGGTTAGAAGGGACCTCTGGAGATCATCCAGATCCCACAGAAATGGGTGCAAGAAGACACTTGTTTCCAAAGGAAATGCAGAGCACAGCTCACGCTCCAGAGACCCCCAGCTTTTGCTCTCCTCTGGAGATCATCTCATCCAACCCCCTGCCAAAGCAGGGCCACCCAGAGCAGGTTGCACAGGAACATGTCCAGGTGGGGTTTGAATGTCTCCAGAGAAGGAGACTCCACCACCTCCCTGGGCAGCCTCTGCCAGGGCTCTGCCATCCTCACAGGAAAGAAGTTCCTCCTCATGTTTAGATGGAATTTCCCATGTTCCAGCTTGTGACCATTGCCCCTTGTCCTGTCACCAGGCACCACTGAGAAGAGCCTGACCCCATCCTCTTGACACCCGCCCTTTAGATATTGCTCAGCATTGGTGAGGTCCCCTCTCAGTCTGGTCTTCTCCAGCCAAACAGCCCCAGGGCTCTCAGCCTTTCGTCATAAGTGAAATGTTGCAATCCCTTGACCATCTTGGTAGCCCTTTGCTGTCCCCTCTCCAGCAGTTCCCTGTCTCTATGGAACTGGGGAGCCCAGAACTGGACCCAGTGCTCCAGATGGGGCCTCACCAGGGCAGAGCAGAGGGGGAGGATGACCTCCCTCCACCTGCTGGCCACACTCTTCTTGATGCCCCCCAGGAGACCATTTGCCTTCTTGGCAAATACAGTCATCACATATTCTTACATTAAAGAAATTCTAGTATTGCTATCATTTTTTAAATAAAGTACTGAAGAAGTACTTTTTGTGCTGGCATTTTAATGGCACATGGCAACGATGTTCCCTTCCACTTCATCACACAATACACTCCACTGTTGGCTTTTCCAGTTTCCACCAGATATGGGCTTTATTCTCATATTGTTGCACCGTTTTAAGCAGTCAAGATGAAATAAAGCATATAAAAATACTGCCGTTCCATACCTAAAGGAGGGGAGTAATATTTTATGACAACAAATCTGAGCACTGTCATTTGTAAATGTAAGTGAAATATAAAAATATGCAAAGTGAGGCTTTTAATGTCATACCCTGGTTAAATTACCACACCTTTCTTGCAGAAATGCCAACTGCTGCCACCCAGAACTGCTATTTCCATCCATTTCAGTGACAGCAATGTTGCACCAACAACGCAGAGATACCTTAAAGACCAATTACAAAGCTAGTTAAAAGACACTAAGCATTTCTGTGTGTGTATATATATATAAAATAATATATATATATATATTTATGTACATTACTTTGCAATGAAAAATTTTTTTCTAGGACAGCCCTAATAGGGGACCTGTTATCTCTGCATCCCTACTCCTACTAGGGATCTAAAGAAGAAATAGTCAAATACTTAAGTAGCAGCACCTAAAGTTGCCAAATCCAGTGTTTGGAAGTTGGGATATTACAGAATTATGGTTATATATTTAATGCTAATTAATACCCTTTATGTATTCGCATTATGATATGTAAGTGTCCTTCTTCCCCTAAAGCTCTCCCTCATAGAGAGCACTCAACAAATAACCTCACTGAATGAGACTGCCCAGTATTCCTATTTTTCTGAATTATTATTTGTTTGTCCTCATGCCTCACCTGCTGCACACTGCCTGGACCTTGAACTCAACACAGTGTCATTGATCTCGTCAAAGGACTTTTCTACAGTGTTCATCCTTGTGGTATTTTAACCAAAAAAATTAAATATTTAATCCTCCAGACACCCTTGTGAGGTAGCAGTCCATTTAACTGAAGAAGAAAAAGTGAGGTCCACAAAAAAGCCCAACTCTCAGTTATTGGTTTGAGTCCTCAGTCTGAGCCACCCAAGACCTGGCCTTAGAGAGAGCTGCTTGCTTTATGGTACTTCATGATGCTCTCTCAGATGCCTTGCACATGAGACAAGCCAAGAGCTCTGCATTCTTCATTACCTGTGGGCAAATTATTGACTTGGTTATTGTCTGGTTTCACACTGCAAATCCTGAAGGAAGGACCTCTCTTGGAGGCCAAGTGACTATAGAACAGCACCTAAATCTTTTTGGCAGCAGCTCAACTGGCTTGTTGCTAGAAAATGGGCACAACATGCTTCCATCAGAAAGGCAGAAAGCAGCAGATAGACCAAGGAAGGGCTTGGTTATTTTTCTCCCGATGCCTAAAAATTAACTCCTCTTGGGATCCAACCATGGGAATAATGTGAAGACAACAAGACACCACCCTCCACCAATTGGCACCTATATAGCCACCTGCAAGGAGAAGGAGGGAACCAAATGAGGCTGCAAAGAAACAAAACACTAAAATGTTGTCCCTTCTCCTGGTTTCTTTTGTGACAGGTTCTCACAGGTTACACACTGCTACTTGTACCAGTTTTTACCAAACCACTAATTACATAGGTAGAGCAAAACAAGGGGTCTCCATTTTGCTGCACAACTCTGTCCATCAACGCTCCTACTCTATACCCACATCTTCTCTTCAGAGACACCTCTAGGAAGAAGGTACCTGAGCCAGTTGGGTGATTCAGTCCCGAAAGGGGATCCAGTTTAGTAAGAGCCAGTCCTGGGAACTGCCAATAAACCTTCTTATGGCTCCTGAGTATTACTGAAACACCAGATTTTGTCCACAACATGCACTTTTATTTGTTCTATCATTTGTCTGGATTTTGATGTGACAGAGGGATGCAGTCGTCTCCCATCATTGTGGTTCCAAGACAAAAAGCAGACGGAAAACCACCATGGAATGAAAGCCCATTTTCCCTAGAATGATGCATTTTGTGAAAGTCACTTTTTAAATCCCACGCTTGAAGTTGAGTTTCAAATCCTCAGATTGTACTAATTTTAAGATTCTCTGCCTTCAACAGTACTTTTGTACAAATATGGCCTCCAGGTAACTCGTTAGATAATTTTATTTTAAAAATTACTAGTATATATGGACATATGTGTGTGCATGTATATAAAATGCTTTTCTGTTGGTGAACATTTTGGTCACCAATTATAGAATCATAGAATTATTCAGGTTCCTTGGGATCCAAAGATCCTTGGGATCATCGAGTCCAACCATCAACCCTACTCTACAACATTCTCCCCTGCGTGAAACAGAAATATAAGAGACAGTATCTAGAAGCTGTAATAATTAGATAATTTGCAATGATATACTGCAACCCTACTTCCACCTGCATAGACAGCACCCCCTTTCTCAGCCAAACATTTGACCTGCACACAACCAGTAAAACCAGATAAAGGGGACTGTTCTGTAGGGTTCTTGGGTAGGTGACACGCTCCTGGGACTCCCAAAACTCCCAGTCGGTGACACTGGGGTGGCACCAGGTGGGAAGGGGAGAAGTCAGGAGAGGGATATGTGCAAGGCAGCACATCCCAACCCCGAAGCGCGCGTTGGTCTGGGACAAGAGGAAGATACTCTTTAGCCCACACCCTCAGCAAAATGCAAAACTACTAGTCTGGGGTTTGGGGATGAAGAGTTCACTCCTCAGACGAGCACATATTCTAAGGAGGTTGGTTGATGTCCAAACACTGGCTAATGGCAAGGGACCCAGACGAAGCACATGGCTGGTAAGGTTGACAAACAGCATTTAAAACCCATGCAAACAGTAATAAGAAATTGCCTAAGTATTGCATAAAGCAGGGAGCCTCTTTTATTATTTAACACTCGAAAAGCTGTGAGTTTAATGAATTGTCTGTGCTGCAATATAATTATCTCATTATCTCAACATTCCCATTATGTGTGTGCCTTGCCTTGCTTCCTATTAAAAGATAAAATGTCTCAGGGCTGTATGCAACGGCAGATTTCCTCGGAGTGCCTTTTTTTGCACAAGTTCATAAAAGCAGCTTTCTTAAAATTCTGCCTGCTCCCTCCCAAGTCTTCCTTGGGCCTGGTGAACTGTCTGCAGAGGAAGTGACAAAGATCTCATGCCAATGAGCTGCACAAGTCCTCTGCAGCTAATGTGAAGCTGGAAAGGAGGAAAATCATTAAGGAAGATATTCCAGAGAGCCAGGATTGTCCATTGAATGGACAATCTCTTGATACCATGAGACACCAAGTGATCTCCATCTACCCTGCCAAGTTCAACATAATTTCTCCCCTTGGTTGTCTTACTGCACCTGTGTTTTAAGATGAGCTCTTCCCACTGTTCGGTCACAGAAGGTTAATAATGCTGGGGTAACTTTCCAGAAGTGGAAAAAGCAAGGAACTGGAGCCTATGGTATCTCTGAGACCTTGGAGAGCTGTGCCTGGTGCTACACTGAACGCTACTTTCCTCTCCTGTCAGTAATCAAGTAATCATTGCAGACACAGAAGAGATTACAAGGGCTACTGGGTGGAGATGGGTTATTACATGCCATGCAGAAAAAAGGATTCTGTACTTCTTGTTCCATGTTTCCTATAAATATGTTTCATTTGAGCTTAAAGCAGCTAGTTTGCCCAGCACGAGAGAGCAGATTATCACTGAGCATGCAAAACAACTCCTTTAGCTTTAAAGAAGAAAGAGAAAGCCGACATGAAACAACAATGGTGACAACCAGAAATGTTATTATTGGTTTTGAACTATGACGTGAACGCGCATTCTCTCCTTCTGCCAGCGTAGAAGGGCCATCACAAGCTCTGGCCCACAAGGAATATCATGACTATCAGCAACACGGTGACTTTCACAAAGGTGAGAATGGTGTATACGTTGATCCAACAGCCTGAAGCCCCAAGGAGGGGTTCAGAAAGCCTCCTGTGGTCTGATGTCAACCCCCGTCTGTTCTCATCATCACATATTGTCAGAGACACATCGTGTCGTGGTTTTGGCTGGAATGGAATTGACTTTCTTTCCAGCAGCTGGGTTTGGCTTTGGGATGGGAAATACGTTTGATGAGGCACT